>PVLA01005586.1:0-143083 GCA_004027455.1 Hydrochoerus hydrochaeris
TGGATGGACTAGGACGCGGCATGGACAGAAAAGGGCGCCGCATGAGAAGAAAGTCTTATGATGTGTTATTTATACTAACACAAGAAGAAATAACAAGTTTTAGTATGTCTGAGGAATAGAAAATAAATTTATTATTTCAAACAACCTTTCTTCAAAGAAATAAACATTCTTTGCTTCACTGCTGAATTTTCAAACACTGCAGGCAGAAATAATAAAGTAATACATGATGTCAGGAAATCAATAATGAGATAATAACTCTCAGTTCCTTTTATGAACCAAAAAAGAATAAAACTATAAAATCAGACAAAGTTATTACCAAACTAAATTCAAATATTATCAGACTTGAACATAAGTACAAAAATCTTTAAATATTAAGGTATTAAATTTAGAAATGTATGAAAACAGTAATATGTCAAGGTCCTGTGAATTTTATTTAACTAATTAGAATCATTTTCAAATTAAAAATATTTTACACAGAAAATTATAAAAAGGAGAAATCAAATAATTAGCTTAATAGAAAAAGAAAAACGAGAAAAATATGTAGCCATTAAAGATTAACTCACAAAGCTTGGAATAGAAGTTATTTTAGTTTCTAAAGCTACCATAGTAAAATGTCACATACTAGGAAGCTGGGAACATGAGCAATCAGTGTTACGCTGGTTTTGGGGGCTGACTTCTGAACACTAGGCATGACAGGACTGCCCCTCATGTGAAGACACTAGCTAAATGTATGATTTAGGTCCCTCAGCTAAATTCAGGTTGTTTGTTTGTACTATGGCAGAAAATCTGTCTTCACATGGTCTTCTCCGTATCTGTGTTCCCTGTTTCTGTCCAAATTTCAGCTACATTTGAATGAGGAGCACACAGTAGTCCAGTATCTCCACACCTCATCCTAATTCCAAACTTGATAACATTATTTTCAAGTAAAGACACAGTTTGAGGTGCTACAGCTCAGGAGGTAGCAATTTGAGGAGAAATGATTCACCTCACAGCACAGCTGAAACTTCTCTTTCTATGAAAAGGACCCCATAAAAATGCCATATATCATAGGTTATATTCAAACATTTAGTTATCTTTCCTTTTTAAATATATTTCTATTGAAAGAAAAACATAAATATTTATTCTCAATGTTTATTTTTTTTTAAAAAGTTTATTATAAATCCTAATGAGAAAAGGTGAAGAAATATGGTACAAATGCTGACAAAATTGAAGCTAAAATAAACATCCATATATATATATATATATATATATATATATATACACATATATGATCTTAAAAATGCTTAACTGCTAGTAGCTAAATCATTCAATATTTATAATATTTATTCAACAGCAATAAGCAACGAGAAGCTATTTTTTAAAAATTTCAGTTACTAATCCAGATGTGGTAGTGCACACCTGTAACACCAGCATGCTGAGAGACTGAGGTGAAAGACTCCAAATTCAAACCCAGCCTCAGCAATTCAGCAACTTAGTAAGAACAGTCTCAAAAATAAATAAATAAATAAATAAATAAATAAATAAATTTGAAAAAAGAAGACTGGAGTTGCCACTCAGTGAAAAAGTTCCGTGTGCCATTCCCTGATATAAGTAAATAAACAAGCCAACATAAACAATATACTACAACTGTATTAAAGATATAAAATATCCTCTATGATCTGAAAGAATCTATATGAAATTCCTACACTGCAACAAGACTCCCAGTGTGGTAGTACTAACGGTGGAGCCTTAGGAGATTATTGTATCATGAGAATGGAGCCTCCATGAATGGGATTATGACTAAAGGTTAGATGAAATTAATTATGCCCTTTATCTTTCTGCCACAGGAGCACTCAGTAAAGCATTCTTTTGGAAAGCAAAACTCGACCCTACCCTACTTTGAAGCAGCTATCATGGTTATCTGGTCTCCATCATGGTGAACAATACATTTATATTTTAATAAATTATTGTCTAAAATATTTTGCAACAGCAACCAGAGTAGAATAAGACACTATCTAATAATAAGTTTAATGAATAATATATGAGCTACACCTTGAAAAAACAAAGCACTGCAGTGATAAAATTAATGAACAACTAAATAAATATAGGTACATGTGTCAGAATACAGAAATTTATAATTTCATTTCCCCCAATAGATTGATTTTTCCATAATAACTGTTAAAGTCATAACCAATAACTTTGGCCACGTGTATTAACAGATTCCAGAGAAGGAAAGAGACCTTCTTTCTTGAATTATCTAGAAGAAACTAAAATAACATTAAACCAAATAAATAACATTAAACAGAGAGTTGATTAAAATATACTAGGCATTATGCAATGAATGCCAGTAAAGGAACCATCTACAGTGCTTCCCGCTTACTATCTTGGTATGGTGGCATTCCATGATGGTACCCATAGTAGTGGTGTGGAGAGGGGAGGTAGACAGCCTGGAGCTGCATGGATTTCCTCTTTTGAAAAGATAAGAGTTTATCATTGGGAAGATCAAGGATGCTAAATATTGCAGTGTAACAGTGGAGAAAAAAATGTAGAAAAAACCACAAAAGCAAAAACAAATTTTTCTTTTATAATTTTCCCCTCAGTACTGACCATGGGAATGATCTATCTAAGGAAAGTACCCAGTCTTAATATAGCAGTATGCATTTTAAGGCTATGAACATTTTAATTTACACCTGAATTTTACTTCAGACTAAGTCATTCCTCTGGGAGTTCGTTATTCCATACATAGGTAAAGAAATATAGAAAGAGTAAAATGTTTAGTCTTAATGGCATACATTTGTTCCCCAACAGGGATACAAACATCAGACTTAACACACTAAACATGAACATATAAACATGTAGTATCTCAAAACATGTGGTTCAGTAAAATGTAACAGTGATTATGTGTAAGATTTTTCAATCAGATTGCACTGGTACATTTTAGATATACATAGGAATCATATGCATCATAGAGAATTTGTATCTACATCTGCTATAACTTGTTTTTGTTTCCCATTCCCCTATTCTCCCTTCAACTCTTCCTATCTTTCCCATTTACAAAAGCTTTGTTTCCATTTTTCATTCTTCTTTTTTTTTTTTACTTTTTCCTTCTGTCTTTTCACCCTGTCCTCTCCTTTGCTGCCCTCCCCAATTGAACACTTTCTTCCTAAAAGAAAAATGTGTAATATATTTGAAAGGATTAGGAATGCAAATGAGATGCTTAGATCAATATTTCATTATTGTTTTAACCTCATTAGAAAGATTGAACCAACTACATCAGAACTGTGGGTTTCTAACATCCTGCTAGAGTTATATTTATTATTATTCATGCTTTCATACAGCACAAAGGAATATCTCAGGTTTCACAGAAAATAAGTACATAGACAATTACTCTAGCTTGTTTCTCCTCCTTCACCTTTCAAAATGATAGACAAACCCCAACCAGCATCAAAATAATAGTTATATCAGGAGTGAGAGTATTGGACAAGATTTAGTCAGTGCAATAATTGTAAGGGGAAGGGATTTATTATAAGAAAATTTAATAATATCCATTACAAGTTTCATGTCTCCCAAAACTGTAAAATTTTGTTTTAATTAAATTCGTAGCAAATTTTTAAAATTAGACTATTTCATGAAGTTTTGTTTTAAATATTTTTGTTTTATTTTAAAAATATTCATCTTAGTCAATTTTATTATTAAATAAATGTTTAATTATGTTTCAGAGAATTTTGTATCAAATCCTAAATATCATGATCTCCAGTTTCAAAGAATCATTAGCACCTATATCTGCAAAACTCTTATATTTGTGACACAGTACATGCGGTAAGTTCCCTTTTATTCTCTTATAATCAGATGTCATTTAATAATGGGAGAATTTGGGGAAAATGCATTATAGGGAAATTTTGCTATTGGTTGAACTCCAGAAAGCGTAGACAACCTATACCATACACTGCCTTGATATGTATGTATGTATGTATGCATGCATGCATGTATCCATCTGTGGCATAGCCTATTGTCATAATAAAAATATAATTTGAGATCAAATCAAGAGAATACAATGCAATCAAATACAGGTAAAACAGTGTTTGTATGAATTTTATAAAAACATGACATTATTTTACAGTGATATTTTTTGTACAGGGAAGGAGTATGCTATAAAACAATAAAAGGTATATTCATACTAAAAATGTAAACCAGTAACACAGTTTATTATTATTATTTTCATGTACTTTACACAAGTGTATATGCTGCATATTTTACTGACTGGCAGCGTAGCACATTTGTTTACATTTAACATTTCCATAGGTACAGATTAATGCATGACCCTATGGTAATGATGGCTAGCTTCAGTGGGAAATAGGAATATTTCAGATTCATTCTGGTACATCATTTTACATATGTTTTCCTAATGAAATCTTGTTCATCCTACAAAATCAATTTAAGTGGAGTTTGTGCTATTGCAAATTTGTGGATATCACCATTTTGTTATTATCTTCTTTAAGCATGACTGGAACTATCAATATATTCAAGAATATCTATTATGCAAATTAGAGTAATTTGCTGGTTGCTAGAGGTTCTGTGTCTGAAAGGATTATAGTTTTGAGTTAGGAATGTCTATGCATAAATGAACAGATTTTTAGGTACATTTTTATAGCCAACATATGGTTTAGCATTTTATACAATATATATGCAACAACTGTGATGTGGGTGATTATTTGAATGATAATTAGGGAAGCAAACAGGTGTACTTTCTGAATCAATATCTCAACCATTAGACTAAAGGAACTCCCAGTTCAAAGTATTTCATTATTCTTTTTATGTGTTTATTAAAATGTCTCTCATGTAACAAAAGTAATTTGTTTTTCCTCCTTTTCTGTTTTATTTCTCACAATATCACAGGCTGCTGTTCCCACAGTGTGCTATTTTTTATAATAATAATTTTCCTGTGGTATCACCTGTCACTGATATCTGAGTAAATGGCTTTCTGCTCCTTAATTTTTGTATAAAGGGTTTACTAGAGGAACATTTTATAATATTATATATATATATATATTATATATATATATATATATATATATATATATATATATATATATATCCAATTGCTGTCTGGGCATCAGAGCCAGAAGAATTTAAAATGGCTTTACAAGGGGAGACCAGAAGAGCCAATAACAGTGGAAGTCAAAGGCTTGGAAGTGCACTACAGATTTTTTAATCCTTTATATGTTCTAGATTGAAGTCTTTTGTCTGAAGGACGGTTGGCTAAGATATTTTCCCAATTCATGGGTTTTCTTTTCACTCTGTTGGGGATTTCTTTGACATGCAAGGACTTTTTAATAAGATGAGATCCCAGTTGTTGATTCTGGGAATTATTTCCCGTGAAGTTTGATTTTTGTTCATGAATTCTCTTCCTACCCCTATGTCTTCAATATTTCTATCTTGTCTTCCAGCAGATTTAGTGTTTCTGTTTTAATATTTAGATCTTTGACCCATTTTGACTTTAGTTTAGTGCCCAGTGATAGACATGGGTCTAGTTTTATTTTCAGCATATGGAAAGCCAGTTTTTCCAGCACCACTTATTAAAGAGGCTATCTTTCTTCCAGTGAACATCTTTGGGCCCTTTGTTGAAGATGAGATGGCTGAATGTATTGGTAGTTGTTGCTGTATTTTCTAATCTACTTTGTTGATCTTCAGGTATTTTTTTTTCCAGTAACATGCTGATTTGATCACAGTAGCTTTGTATTATAATTTCAAGTTGGGGATTGTGATGTCTCCTCCCTTGTCTTTGTTGTCCAGAATTGCCTTTGCTATTCTAGGTCTCTTCTGGTTCCAGATGAGTTTCTGTGTGGGAATGCCAAAAAATCTTCATTGGAAGGCTGAAGTCTATGTCAGAAGCCTAAAGAAACTGGAGACAAATGTCCAAAGGAATTGTGAAGATCAGAGCTCTTCCAAAGAGAAGATGGAAAACTTCGTTCTTCCCTTTTTGTTACATTAAGGCCACAAGACTGATGGCTGGTGCCATGCCCATTTAGGGTGCATCTTCTCTCTTCAGGTTGCAGTACAGGTGACAATCATCTCCAGATACAAACAGAGACTTATTAATCCATTGGATGGTTCATGTTCTAGTCACACTGACATATTCTGCTGTGTGACTACAACTTTACTGAAATAGATTAAGTATCATTCATTTCAATTTGCATTCCCTTACATGAAAGGTTGGAACTAATTTATCTCAAGCAATGATATTAATTCACAAAGATTTTTAAAAAATATAGTGGTTAAAAGTGCAGATTTTGTAGGCCAGTCATGGAAATTATTGGCTCTTGCATGTATCAGGTTCCTTGAACCAATTGCTAATGTTTCCAAAAGGCTCATCCATACACCATTCATTAAGCAGTGAAGGCTGCACAAATTTTGTCAACTAAAATAAGGAAATGTTTGTGTTTGTGCTAGGTAAACACAGCAGCAGGAAAGGTTAAGTAATTGTGTTATATTTATAAAATTAAATAATAACATATATTAATTTTGTATTTATTGAGTGGGATTTAGAAATTAAGTAATTGAGTGTGTCAACATAAGGCAATAGATAAATATAGGTGTTATAAGTAAGGTCTAAGGATTGCTGACCTCCTCTTTGTAGTAAGTTTCAGGGAGCAGCATCAAATATTTAACTCTTGCACTAAACCTCCTAAATACGATGTAACTTCATATGCCTCTCTTTGTGGGGATTCTCCCGTAACTCCAAAATTATAACAACCATAATAAATACTGCATTAGAAAGCAAAAAGAATCAAAATACTACCTTAAGTGCTTAGGAAAAACTAAAAATTGTGTATGTTAATATGTGAATATATGTGTCTGTGTGTGTGTGTGTGTGTGTGTGTGTGTGTGTGACTAATTAGCTATAAAGCTATTTAAGACTAAAAACAAAGATTATCCTAACACTAAAAGTTTGGCACCAGTGAAAATTATAGCACTTACTAAATGCTAGGAATCTTAAAGAGAGAGGAACATAAATAGAACAGATATATAAAAGACATGAACGTTTCTTAATCCTAGATAAATAAGTCTGGTTAATAATTTAATTAGATTCATGAGACTTATGCCCTATGTCTCAAGTGCATTTAATAAAATCTACATTGTAAAACAGTACAAAGTAAAAAAAATGACTGTTTCAGACAATTTTTGATGTTGTAGCCCTTTCCTGTATCTTATATTATTTCTTCAAATTATAGCTGTGCAATTCCAAGCCATCAGCTACAGCATAAGTAGCCACATATATGAATATGGAATGTGTGTTACATGATACACAGTGTTTGGTAAGTATCATTGGAAAATCTCCTAACACAGAAAATTTCTTGAGAAAGATGTATTTAAATACAACAATTTTTCTATTGAATAAGGATTAATCTAGAATGAAACACACCATACAAATTTAACTAAATAATTGCGAAAGCAGGAAGGCATCTCACCCTTCTCTACAGCCAAGCAGATAAACATCAAATTGCACACATGTCTTCAGAGAAATAATTAATAATCAATTATTAGTTGATGTGACAGCAGCATTTGTCACACATATACTAAATTCACTTGACAATTGGGGTCACCAACTGTGTAAGCTGATTAATAATACTCAAAAGAAGAATAACATTTTTATACTTTTATGACTATAAAGTTTTGCTACTTGGAGTGAGTTGTCCACTAAGTTTGGGTCTTGTTCTTCTACAAAAACACACAGAATAATGAGAATATCTAAGGAAACCATGAGTTATATTAAAAAATTATGATGCATGATGAATTTTAACAAATTATTACAATAAAAGACGCACTGTCATTAATCAACTTCAGAGCACTCCTCAGTTCCTCTCAAACACATTTGTTCCCTCATTTTTGCTATTCTCTGAAACAGTTCTGGAAGTTCTCTTTTGCGAATGTCTTAGGTTGCCCTAGCTTAGCTGCCTCCATGTCCTGAACTGGCTAAATATGCTTACATTTCACTGTCATTTTTACTTTGGAGAAGGGCAAGGGGTCTCAAGGTGCTAGTTTTGATGAATAATGAGAAGGATCAAACATAATGTTTTTACTTTACAGAATTTTCTCTATATGTTTCATCAATGAAGAGTAATGAAACTATATGGAGAATGTATAAATTTAAATATATATGTTCATATATATGTACATATATATGTGTAACAGACTTATCCTATTGCTCTTTATAATGTTGTCTTATGTAATAACTTGTAAATTTAAACATTGCCATGTCTTTTAATCACTCCTTGTATACCAAATTCATTTAAAATATTGATTTAACATTTTTTGTTTCTGATTTTGTTTTATTTGAAAACATTTCTTTAGACACTCTGTTTGGAATTCCAAAAGCAATGCAAGTTAAATAAATGTATACAACATGTATATCCTTACATTATTGTATTATTTGCAGAAATTATTCAATTAAAACAGAGAAGACACAATAAAGACCAACCATTGCAAATAAAATATTATTGCTGTAACAGAAAAAAACTGATAAACACAGTGATTGATTCTCTTTATAACCACAAAAATATGAGTGGAGAAAAAGAATGCACCTGTGTGCAGATTTATATTTTTGTTGATTTTTTATTGTTATGCATTTCTGTTAAAAAATGTGTTTACCGTATTGTTATGAAATTAAATGTCTTTTTAAATATCATACAACTTTGACCTACCTTGACTTATTTTAAATTAAAGTGTAGCATTGTTTACCATGGAAAAATGACTTAAATCTTTTCTATTATACTAATATCTTTGAATTTTCTGTTTATGCCTGAATTTCTACTCTAGTTTTCAAAGTTTCTGCTTAGAATTCATTATCAGCTTTTTTGAATGGTCTCTATTTTGTCATTTTTTTTTTCAAAATATCCATCTCTGTCTGCACCTTCCTATCCTATTTGCGACAAGTTTCTGCCGGCTAAAAACTTTCCAAATCATGTTAATATTTTGAAGTACCTGGAGTCCTTTGGAGTTCATATACATATTTATCCTGCTCTATCTCTGATCCT
Source organism: Hydrochoerus hydrochaeris (assembly GCA_004027455.1). Lineage (NCBI taxonomy): Eukaryota > Metazoa > Chordata > Mammalia > Rodentia > Hydrochaeridae > Hydrochoerus > Hydrochoerus hydrochaeris. Next base: position 9,015 of record PVLA01005586.1, read on the forward strand.
AAAGTATTTCTTTGTGTCAATACCATATTTTCAATGATAACTGAGGATGGTCTCCTAAGTGGCACGAAATGCCAAGACTGAAAAGCTGTATCATCTTGTTCTCAATAAAATTCTCTTTGATTCTATAATTCAATATATCTGTCACTTTTTAACATTGTACCTGAAAACATTAAGTCCATTTAATTCCTCTGCTCTTCTGGGTACAGGTACAAGTAACTGTACCCTTCAGATTTTTAATACTGGTGTCACCTTAGATTATACTGTTTACATCTCAAATTTTACCAATCTATGAACTATGTTTCACTAATTCTACTTCCTCCATCCACTTTTATTGTCAGATTTCTATTATTGATATAATTGGATTACCTTTCAAAAAGCATTACTTTCATTTCAGTAGTAAAATTTCAAAATCCTTTTTAGGGAAATAATCCTAATCTCCATAATTTGAAATCTCCTACCTTCTGCAATACAGCTTCTATTTTGCTTTTTAATACTGTGTCCATTGTGTATAGTTTTTTGTTTCTAAGATATTAAATAAACGTTGCTTTTTATACTAAATAAATTTCTTTCTATTTGAAAGACTTAATTTATATTACAACATTCAATTTATAGTCTAGGAGGGTGTACAAGCAATTTTAGCCTCTTCCCCAAGTTTGCCAACATTCTCCAAATTGAATTTTGTTCTAGAAAGAAAATCAAGTGTGCATAAGTGGGGATGGATATAGTTTGAGATGGGAACTATAATCACAAGCATTTCTGTGGTTCTGGTTGGTTCTTGGTTTGAACTCGGTTGAATCACTCTGGTTGAAAGCAATGAGACCCATGTACAACTGAGGATTTGCGAAGCTGGTTTGAAGATCCGTTTGCTCAGACTCACTAAGTAATCTTTACTCCCATGGCGTCTTTCCATGCACACTGCAGGCTTCACCTGCTTCCTTAGGTACATCTCTTGGATATTGTTGATTTCCTGGAGCAAAGATCAGAAGGAAAAAAAAAGTTCCCTCCATGCCAACTAAAATGGACTTTTTCTTTATCACTTCAGACTCCGGGAGAGAAATATTTTTGTTTTTCACGATGACTAAGGAAAATGTCTTGATTTAATCAAATCCATTAAGAGCAAACATTGCAAACATCATTATTTCCAACTGATTGTGAAACATTATGATTTCCGTATTTCTGTGGAACAAAAAACAGCAGAAATTTTTTGAAAAAATTCTTTGTCTTTCTCACATATGAATCCTGCTTTATGACCGTGATGCTAGAATATGCTTGTGTCGTGGAAAGGAGAAATCCAAAACCAGTGATGCTTACCTGATCAAACAACAGATTATTCAAGATACAAGTCAACACATTTCACTTATAGTGACTTGTTTTACATAAAGAAAAAAAATCCTTTATCATATTAGTAGTGGCCTGGTAACTATTTGCACTTCACTTCTTTGTGCTAATCCATATTCCTGTCCTATTAAAAATACCTTTTAAATATTATTTTTCTTTAATATATACTATGAATATTCTAGATGAAAGCAAAAGCTTATTCTTAGATTTAGTGTAATATATAAATCTTAAATACTAACACATATTTATATCATTTTCTGCTGAGACTGTTTGTAGTTATAACAATATACAACTAATATGACTGCACTACATATCCCTTGAACTTATAGGCACCAAAAGACTATAGATTTATCCTAAAGGTAAAACACACACTATACCTGTATTAAAAATATATTGTTTAATTGAGGGAAATATTAATTTCCCCCTTATATGTTTAATTAGATCTTTTTGGTAAGATTTTTACATAAAATTCATCAAAATATATGACTGGAAAATTTCCTCTGGTGTGCTATAGATCTACAGTCCTTTTATTATTTTTCCTATTACCTCATTTTCATTTACGGATTAAAGTTGTTACATGGAAAGAATTAAAATTGTAAAGGTGAAGTTTATATCTGAGATGATAAATGGATAAGGCTAAAACATCACAATTGTACTAGACTTATTCCTTAGAGTAAAAAATAATTATAATTATTGTGCATTGTGTTATAATTATTGGATGGTTGAAATTGTGTTCTTAGGTGCATGCTTATTTTCTTAATTACTGGGTACAAACTGAGGAGGTCAGGTGGTCAGGTAGAATTTCCACTGCAGGAAATATAAATTTTAAACCTTTGCAAAGGCACCATGTTTCATTCCCTATAATTAGGCAATTAATTCAATTCAGGTTAATACACTGCATGTAGTGAGGGAAAGAGAAGTAAGAGAAACTTGAAAAATCAAATATTCCAGTTTTACCTTAAAGGTCACTAAATCATTTTATGAAGCATCACATTATTTTCCATAAATACAATTATTTTTTGTCATTCAAAACTGACCTACCAAGGCTTATTTAACTGGAAAATATGAATTCAAGGGAAAAAAGACCTGAGAAATTCAAACTGTAAAGTTAGGTTCCTTTCTATCATGCATGACATTTTGTTTTCAAAGCTCAACCATGTGTATGAATAAATAACTCCCAATTATTTTATAAATATACATCTCCATAGTCTATTAAATCATCATTGTTTTCACTGCCATATGCAATAATCCAGGAATTAAATCTTCTTTTATGATGAAAATAGGATAATGATAGATTTAGTTTCTTCTTTATAGAAAATGAAAGTTATAAATAAAAGCATTGAGTGTTGGATATAAGACATTTGGAGGCAAAAGTTGATTCAAGAGCTAAAAGATTAATGTCTGTTGAAAAATAACTCTATAAGAAATGCAGCATATGATAAGGTAAATAGTTTTAATTACTTTGCTATTAGTGAGAACAGCAATAGAAAGAGTATTATTAATATTTAATGATAATTTAATTAAAACAATATATTTTAGCAGTACCATATATGTTAGAGACACAAATATTCATCTTAATATATGCAAAAAACTAAAACTTTCATTTAATAATTCTATGAGACATATAGTGCATAGAACTAGAACCATATATTTCATAGTCTTATATGGCTTTATATACAAACATATTTTCTGTGTAAACACCTATTGTGCATATATACTATTTTTATTTATGTTTTAGGATATATATAATACATGAATACATTTTCATGTTCAAAAAGGAAATCCTATAACCATTACCTGTGGGATCTACATAAAAGAACTAGGCAAATATATTCTTAAAAGTAGTTATGGGTTTAGAACCTATACAATTAAAGAATTGATTACCAGTGGGAAATTAGGCTTTTCTGTATTGTTACAGGAGCTAGTAACCGTGTAATAGTACACAGCATCCCTGTTTTATACATTTATCTAACTTTCTAATAGATCCATAAGCACCTTGCTCAAGCTGTGTGTCTCAGCCTTCCGTAACTATTGCTGTAGATCCAGATTCTTGACTTCATGCAGACTAGAGTGAAAGTCCTATGTACAACCCTAATCACAGCCTTAAATGTACAAAAGATGTTGTTCTTTTTCAGCATCCGCTTTGCAACTGCAATGCTGAGAGCCAGTAGCATTTGGGATAAAGTGTGCAGGGTGACACATAGGCAAGGGAGAAAAATTGTGGGTCAATAAGCAAATTTCTTTTTCTGGCATTGGGCAAGCTTCTTGGACACAAAGAGAAAAACAAAATTCTATTTATTTTAAGTCACTGTAAAACTTATTTTTCTTTTAAGAGTTAAGTGAGTTATATCCTACCATATTACAGCTTCATTCTTTATTCCAGGTGACACTTGACCAATAAAATTATTTCACACAAATAGGTCAAATTTCCATTTTTTAACCCCGATGTGAGAGATAAGACAGTGTACATCAAAAGCTCCAATAAATTCATCTTGACACACAACTTTGCTAGTAATAAAACTTCAATTTTAAAAGTATTTATTTATTTATTTATTTATTTTTGATACTGGGACTCGAACTCACCTTGTGCTTGTCAGGCAGACACTGTGCCAGTAAACTATATCCTTAGCTAAAAATAATAATTTATTTGAAAACAAATTTGAACAGAAAATATTTTAAATTAAAGAACAATAAAAAAATGCAGATATATAAATCACAAAAATAAGAGCCACTTGTCAATTTTATCAGTTATTAGAGCAAAATAAAAAGTAACTTAGAGATATAAACCAAATATTTTCATTTCTATAATTCATTTTTATATCCTAAACTAAAATATTTTTAATTTAATTAGAAAATAATATTTTAAGGTATATCATAGTTTATTTGTAACAAAACATTTAGTACCTGCTTGATCAATAGTTACAATGTTTTTTAACCTATTTTTATGACTTAGTATACATAAAAGAATAAATACAATCAGTAATTGCCAAAAATGAGGTAGAGATGAAGCGCTATATATTTCAGTTAAGTTAACCATCAGAATTTCTAATATGTTAATAATATTGCTAGTGTCTAATGCACACATGTCATATATATATATATATATATATATATATATATATATATATATCTTTTATTTTTTTCTCTTAATTGGACTTCAGGATAGATTCACAATTTGATTATTTATTAGCAAGATCTCAGAAATTTCAGGCCTATATCTTCATGTAATTTTCCATCATTATCATTAGTGTTATTTTAATGGAATCCTGATTTGATGCCATTCATTTTGTAAATCTCTTTGTATTATAACAAGGGACTTTCACCCATTCCACTCCTATTTGAGAAAATTTTCCTTGATGATTTCCTTTGTATAACATTGTTTCACTCTGGTATCTAAGCAAATGTTTCCTCATTTCTTTTAAAAGTATTGTTTCATTTTATATTTACAATTAGCTTTTCTTGAGTAATTTCTTTCATTGCTTATAGGTCATTATCTAGTTGCTTTATTATCCCCTCTATTTGTCAAAATCTGTGTTTATCTATTAGTACATTTAGATTAGATATTCCTTAAAGAAGCAAAATCAATAGAGTGTGTGTGTGTGTGTGTGTGTGTGTGTCTGGGAGAGAGATAGAGAGAGACAGAGAAAGATAAAGAGAGACAAAGAGAGACAGAGAGACAGAAACTCCTTCCTCTGAATTCCTGTCAGTTCCTTCCATGAATTGGATGATGCCCACACACACTGAGAAGGGAAATCTACTTATAGATTTTAATGTTAATTTCTTCTGTAAAGACAAGGTCCAAGAGCCTGTCTGGCAAGCACAAGCTCCTGATTTCCAGAAACAAAAAATATTAGCTAGCACACATCATATCAATAAGTATGTAAAAGGTGTAAGAGGGGGAGGGGAGAGAAAGAGAAAAATGTGTTTTATGTGCACATAACTATTGCTCAGATTGATTGTAAACTATGTGAATTGCAAACATACTAAACAATTAAAATAAAATAAAATAATTTCATTTTTAATATATATTGAATCAGCAGCATTACACAGTAAACAAATTCTGCAGTAAATTATATAAGCAATCATTGATTATTTTGAAGTCTGGTCTGGACTGTTTTTATTAAAAAGAAACAAAAACCAGACAAATAACTTAATAGTAAATGTTGGGATATATTTTTCTTGCTCCTGTTATTCAGTTATCTATTTTAATATGTTTCATTTTAATAAAACATTTCTTTGAAAAGAAACATTGATTTGAAAAAAAGACTCTCTTAAAAACTCAGTCAGAAATAATGTTTAACCAGATATTCTGTAATCCAATTAACATATAATCATCACAGTGTTGTTTTAATTATCTATCTCCTCAATGCATTCACCTTTCTATAGTAGAAACAGTCTACATTTTCATCATTGTTCTATTTTTACCCTTAGGACAAGGTTAAAAATAGACACATAAATTGATTATAAAAACCTAGATTATAAAAATAGGCACTCAATGAGTGTTTAATGAATATTTTTTATTTTTTTGTTTTTAAAGAGGGTAAAATTAAACAGAACAAAACATCATAAGATAAAAGTGTAAGAGACACAGATTTCAAAGCAAGACAGTTGGAGATCTTCATGGTCTATCACATAGTCTCTTGCTTTCTTCCAAATAGTTGTCCATATCTTCACATACAATGAATTCATAAAAAACAAAATAATATAGAACTGATCAGAAAACAATGATGAAGGCATTTTAGGTCTCAAAGACCAGACAATAAGGAAGTCAACAATGGCTGCATAATGTCTCTCATTCTCTTCAAAATAGCTGTCCATACCTTCATGTACGTTGAACATACAAAACAGATTAAAATCACTCTTAACAAAAATAATAGTATTAGGGCTGGGGATTTAGCTCAGTGGCATAAGCACCTGCCTGGCAAGTGGGAGGTCATGAGTTCAATCCCTGGTACTGCCAAAAAAAAGAATAGTAGTATTGCTGGATTTCACAGCATGATGCTATGGAATCAGCACAGGATACCTTAGTGTCTCTTTTTCTTAAAAGTAACTGTTCATTTCATCATGCATTATATTGTTGCTTCTCATAAACTTTTTAGAAGTTGTACCACATACATGAGTCTCTATATGTATACCTATCCTTTTTGTATTAGAAGGAAAAACAAAACAAACCAAGACAAAACAAAATAAAACAAATTTCTAGAGAAACACAAAACAAAAAAGACATATAAATAGCAATAGCAAAGAACCCAGAACACTGACAATATCAAAACAAGGTGATATGAGCATAACTAGGGTTGTTATTTTACATAATGATCTTCAAGAGTTCCTCAGATCACTATACAATAACATGCATAATTGTTCCAATCCTATGAATGTTAACTATTTTGTTCCAAAAACTTAGTTTGTAGCACAATCATCTTAGCTATCTTAAGTGTATTTATATAATTTTAGACATTTTTTTCTTTTCCCTTCCTTTTTCTTTTTCCTCATTTTCCCTGAGATATTTTTCCCCTTTAAGCAGATTCTTCTTTCACTGTAATTATTGAGTTATTTGTATCTTATGTACTCTCATCATTTCTTATGCCAGGGAGACTATATGGTATTTACACATGTGAGTTTGATTTATTTCACTTATGAGTATGATTTGGAGTTGCATTCATTTACTCATAAATATCTCAATGTGATCATTCTTTATAGCAGAGTAGTACTCCACTGTATAAAAATACCACATCATTTTTATCCATTGCTCAGTTGATGGGCATTTAGGTTGTTTCCAAGATCTGGCTATTACAAATTGTGCTGCTACAAACATGGGTGCACATTTGTCACTGTGGTATGATGTTTCCAGTTCTTCTGGGAATATGCCCAGAAGTGGAATACCTGGGTCAAATGGGACTTCCAATCCCAGATTTTTTGAGGAACCTCCAGACTGACCTCCACACTGATTGCACCAGTCTACGCTCCCACTAACAGTGCAGAAGAGTTCCTTTTTCCCTGCAACCTTTCCAGAATTTATTGTTGGTAATTTTCTTGATCCTGGCCATTCTTTCTAGAGTAAGATGGAACCTCATTGTTGTTTTAATTTGCATTTATCTAATGACTAATGATGATGAACATTTTTTTCATGTATTTATTTGCCATTTGTATTTCTTCATCTGAGAATTGTGTGTTCATCTCAGATGCCCATTTTTGTATTGGGTCTTTGAATTTCGGGGGTCTGATTTTTTTAAATTCTTAGTAAGTTCTAGACAGAAGGTCTTTGTCTGAGGGACCATTCACTAAGATACTTTCCCAATTTGTGGGTTTTCTTTTGGCTATACTGGAAATTTCTTTTGACATTCAAAAACTCTTTAATAGAATGTGATCCCAGTTATTGATTCTGTGAAGTATTTCACGTGCATTTTGATTCTTGTTCCTGAATTCTCTACCTACCCCTGTCTTCAAGATTTCTACCTACTTCATCTTCCAACAAATTTAGTGTTTCTGTTTTAATATTTAGCTATTCTATCCATTTAGACTTTAGTATGTGGTGATAGATATGGGTCCAGTTTTAGTTTTTGGCATATGGAGAGCCAATTTTTCCAGCACCATTTATTGAAGAGACTATCTTTCTTCCAATGAACACATTTGCCCCCTTTATCAAAGATAAGGTGATCAAATGTGTTTGTAGCTGTAGTTGTATTTTCTAATCTATTCCATTGGTCTTCAGGTCTGTTTTTATTCCAGTACCATGCTGACTTTATTACAGTAGCTTTGTAGTATAATTTCAAGTTGGGGATTGTGATGCCTCATGCCTTGTCTTTGTTGCTTAGAAATACCTTTGCTATCATGGGTCTTTTCTGGTTCCAGATGAATTTTATGAGTGATTTATCTAGATCTGTGAGGGATGTTAGTGGTATTTTGACTGGGACTACATTAAATCTGTATAACAGTTTTGGGAGAATGGCCATTTTCACAAATGTTTGTTCTTCTTGACATTCCATGAACAAGGAATGTCTTTCCATTTTCTGAGGTCCTCTTCAACTTATTTTTCAGGGTATTATAATTTTCCTTGAATAGATCTTTTGCTTCTTTTGTTAGATTAATTCCTAAGTATTTCATTTCGTTGGATGCTATTTTAAAGGATGTGGCTTCTCTTTTGTCTCTCTCAGTGATTTTGTTGTTAGTGTATAGGAATGCTATTGATGTTTGAGTGTTGACTTTGTATCCAGGTACATTACTGAATTTGTTTATTATACCTAGGGGTCTCGCAATGGAGTTTTGGTCTTCTATGTAGAGTATCATGTCATTTGGAAATAATGATAATTTAACTTCTTCTTTTCCTATTCTTACTCCTTTTATTTCTCTCTCTTGTCTAATTGCTCTGGCTAGTATTTCCAGTACTATATTGAATAAAAGTGGTGATAATGGACATCCTTGCCTTGTGCCTGATTTTAAGGTAAAGGCTTTCAGTTTTCGTTCATTTAATATGACTCTGGCTGTTGGTTTGTCATAGATGGCCTTTATCATATTGAGGTAAAGACCATCTATTCCAATTCTCTGTAAGGTTCTTATCATGAATGGGTATTGGATCTCATCAAAAACTTTTTCTGCATCTATAGAAATGATCATGTGGTTCTTAATTTTGGCTCTGTTGATATGGTGGGTTACATTTATTGATTTGTGTAATTTGTACCATCCCTGCATTCCTGGGATGAATCCCTCTTTGTCATGGTGTATAATCTTCTTGATGAGTTGCTGCATTCTGTTTGCCAAAATTATATTGAGAATTTTTGCATCTGTGTTCATTAGGGAGATTGGCCTGTAGTTTTCTTTTTTAGTTGGGTATTTTTTAGGTTTTGGTATTAGAGTAATGTTTGCTTCCAGGAATGAGTTAGGGAGAATTGTTTCCCTTTCAATTTCATTGAGGAGTTTGTGGAATATCAGCACCAAATGTTCTTTGAATTTCTTGTAGGATTCTGCAATGAATCAGTCTGGACCTGGGCTTTTCTTTGTTGATAGGGATTTAATCACATTTTCAATTTCATTAATTGATATTGGGTTATTCAGCCAGGCATGGTGACTCACACCTGTAATTCCAGCACTCAGGAGGCTGAGGCAGGAGTATCATTGTGAGTTCAAGACCAACCTGGGCTACAAAGTGAGCTCAAGACCAGCCTGAATTGCATAGCGAGACCCTGTCTCAAAAAGACAAAAAAAAAAAAAAAAAAAAAAAAAAAAAAAAAAAAAAAAAAAAAAAAAAGAAAGAAAGAAAAGAAACAAAGAAAGAAATTGGGTTATTTAGCAGTTTTACATCTTCTTGTCCCAGCTTTGGTAATTCATATGTTTCTAGGAATCTGTCCATTTCTCTGTGTTATCAAGCCTATGGAAGAAGAGTTTTTTGAAATAGGTATTGAGGATCTTCTGTATTTCCACAGGGTCTGTAGTAATTTTACCCCTTTAATTCCTTATTGCATGAATTTGAGTTCTTTCCTTTTTTAAATAAGGTTTGCTAGAGGCCTGTGAATATTTATTCTTTCAACTTTTTGATTCATTGATTCTTTGTATTGTTTCTTAGTCTCTATTGCTTTGATTTCTGCTTTGACCTTTATAATTTCCTCCCTTCTTTTGTCTTTAGGCTTGACTAGCTCTTTGTTTTCTAGATGTTTGAAGTGAGCATCAAGTTGTTTATTTGTGTTCATTCTGTTTTCCTGATGTGGGAGTTCACCACAATAAATTTTCCTCTGAGGATTGCTTTCATTGCATCCCACAAGTTCCAGTAAGGTGTATTTGTATTTTTGTTTGTCTGTAAATATTGTTTAATTTCTTCTTTAATTTATTCTGTGACCCACTGCTTGCTCAGGAGGGTATTACTGAATTTTCATGTGTTTGTGGGGGTTTTGTAGTTTCTTTTGTCATAATTTCTAGTTTTATGGTGCTATGATCTGATAACATGCATGGGATAATTTCAATTCTTTTGCATTTACTTAAACCTGTTCTGTGGGCTAGTATGTGGTTTATTTTAGAGAACATTCCATGTGCTGCTGAGAAGAATGGGTATTCTAATGTTGAGTGGAACACTCTGTACATGTCTATCAAGTCCATTTGTTCACAGGAGTGATTCAATTCTGTTATTGCTTCGCTGATTTTCGTCTAGTTGATCTGTCCCTTTGTGTCAATGGCGTGTTAAGGTCTACTGTTATAATTGTGTTATTGCTTATTTGCTTTTTCATTTCTGTTAATATTTGTTTTGTATAACTGGTTGCTCCCAAATTTTGTGCATAGATATTTAAGATTGTTATCTCTTCCTCTTGAAGTTTTCCCCTAACTAGTATGTAGTGGCCTTCTTTATCTCTTCAGATCATTCTTGGTTTGAAGTTCACATTGTCTGCAAACAGAATAGCTATCCCTACTTTTTTGGGGATTCTGTTAAATAGAGTATTGTTTTCCATCCTTTGACTTTCAGTCTATGAGATTCCTTTTGGGTTAGATGGGTTTCCGGTATGCAGCATAAGGATGGATGTTGTTTCTTGATCCATTCTGCCAGTCTGTTTCTTTTAATTAGTGAATTGAGACCATTTACATTAATGGTTATGACCAATGTGTATTGGTTTACTTTTGATGTTATCTTTTTTTTAAATCAGTACTGGGGATCAAACTCATGACTGCATGCTTGCAAGGCAAGAATATATGCCACTGAGCTAAATCCTCAGCCTGATGTTATCTTCCTGCTGTTGATTTTTGACCTTTCCACTCTGTTTAATTGTTTGCCTTGTTTAGTAGTTTTTTTCCTGTCTTTTTTCCTAGAATATCTTTCAGTGTTCTTTGCAGGGTTGGTTTGGTGGTCATGAAGTTCTTCAGCTGTTCTTTGTCATGGAAGTATCTTATTTCTCCATCCATTTTGAAGGACAGTTTTGCAGGGTACATCAGTCTGGGTTGGAAGTCATTTTCCTTTAGAATCTGAAATACTTCACTCCATGCTCTTCTTGATTTCAATGTTTGTGCTGAGAAGTCTGTTGTGATTCCGATAGGCTTTTCTTTATAGGTGATCTGTCTCTTCTCTCTAGCAGCTTTTAATATTCTATTCTCATGTTGGATTTCTGGGATGTTATTATATGTCTGGGCATAGTTTTATTTTGGTTATGGTTATTTGGAGTTCTATATGCTTTACTGATCTGTAAGTCAGTTTCCATTCTCATGTTTGGGACATTTTCAGATATTGCTTTTGTAAATAGCCTCTTGATATTATTTGTGTTGTCAGCTTGCTTTTTGTTTATACCTATCAATCTTATGTTGTTTTTCTTTGCATCATCTTGAAGTTGTTGAATTGTTATTTCCTGGTTCCTTGTCATTTTTAAAAGAACTTTCCTTTCCTGCTCACTTTCTGCAATCTTGTCTTCAAGGTCTGAAATTCTATCTTCACTTCTGTTGAGGTAATTTTGCCAACTTTCAATAGAATTTTTGATTTCCTGTATATCTCTTTGAAACTGCTTCATGCATCACGTTTGTTTCTAATATTGTTCATTCAGGATTGCCATCTTTTTGCATTGTTCCTCTAATTTTTTAAAACCATGTCTTCTTTAGATGTGTTTAGCCTTTCTTTCATTGCATTTATCATTTCTTCTTTTCCTAGGGACACTATTTCTGATTTGAGTTCTTTTACAGCTTCCCAGAGTTGTTTCTTTACTTCAGTTGATATCATTTCAGGTATTTCAGGTGTATGGCTTATATTTTCTTCTGTGTCCATGTCTCCTAGTCTTGCTAGAAGTTTGAGATTGCATTTTGCTCTTTTGTTTTGCCATTTTCCTATATTTCCGGGTTTTGAGCAATGTTACAAGGCTTACCCATGCGTTGAGAGTCACCTGGCCCACTTTTGGCTCCTGGTGGCAGAGGGGCCCACGGGGACTCCCATACAACCACCTGACCCAGGGCATGGTCTTATTGCCTGGGAGCAATGTTCCAAGGCTTCCCTGTGTGCTGGGTTTCAACCTGCACATGTTCTGGGTCCAGGACTCAATTCAGGCCCCTGCAAGCTGCTGGAAGTTCACTGGGCATGGCCCATTTAGACCTGTTCAAACCTTTGCTGAGTCCTTGGGTGATTTCAGATGTGGTGCATAGTCTTACAGCCTGGGAGCAAAGTTCCAAGGCTTCCTTGTGTACTGGGTTTCAACCCGTGTACACTCTGGGCCCGGGATTCAATTCAGGCCCCTGCCAGCTGCTTGAATCTCACTGGGCATGGCCTATTTAATGAATATTTAATAGTTAATTAATATTTAATTAGTGGATGTAATATTTAATGGGTGGATGGAAGAAATGAAAGAAAGGAAAAGAGGAAGGTAGGAGGGTGGGAAAAGTAAACTAGGGAAATAGAAATGAAAGGAAAGAAAGAGAAAAGGAAGGAAAAGAGGCAGACAAGGAAAGTAAAAAAGAAATAAAATAATACTATGTATATTAGCTTTGAGATATAAAAAGATACATTTATTTGATTTTCCATCTTGATATTAGAACAAAATGTATTAAAAGCAGAAGACTAATTGAAAAAATTAATCCAGATTTACTGAAGAAGTGAGAGAAGAAAGAGACAATGGTGGCACGTTTGTTTAGGGTCATGTCATAGGCAGAATACTTTTGTACCTGGTTATATTGATGTATCATTGTTACTGATTGGCTGTTCATTGTTGGTGATAGAAGTAAATAGCTCTAATTAAACCTCATAATCTGTAAGATTTTCTTGGCCATACATGGCTGGGTTAGTTGTGGGTTAAACAATAAGTATAGCTGGGTGTGGTGGCACATAATTGCTTTAATTCCAGTACTCTGGGAGGTTGAATCAGGAGGACTGAAATTTGAAAGCAGCCTGGGCAATTTACCACTTAAGGGAGACATTTTTTAAAAACAGAAAAATAAAAATGGCTAGGGATAGAGCTCAGTGTAAAGACCCTATGTTCAATTTTCAGTATCAATATCAAACAATGGATAGATGGTAGAAGATAGATAGATAGATAGATAGATAGATAGATAGATAGATAGATAATATAGAAAAAATAGACAGATATCAAAATAAAATGTGGAAACTGAAAAAAACTACTAGTAAGTAAAAATAAAAATCCATAAAGAATAAAAGTGAAAAGAATTTACAACTGGAAGGAAAATTGGAAAATTTATAGAGTAAAAGTCCTTGTTAATAACAAAAGCTGATGGGGTTGTAGGGGAAAAAGAAATCCTTCTTCATGTTGTTGGAAGTGTAGCCTGCTGCAACCACCATGGAAATAAGTGTGATGATTCCTTAAAAACAAAACTAGAGGTTCCATTTGGCCTAGCTATTCCTTCTTTTGGTAATTTCCCAAAAGAATTAAAAATATCATACCACAGTGATACATGTACAATCATATTTATAGAAGTGCAATTTGTAATAAGTAAATTTTAGAAACAACCCAAATACCCACCAGCCAATGAATGGATAAAGAAGATTTTTTAATACAATGGAGTACTATGCAGACATGTAGAAAGATAAACTTTAAACATTTGTAGGTAAATTGGTGGAGCTTTAGACCATACTCTAAATTTAAATAAATCAGACATATAATGCTAGATTATTCCACTGGTATGAGAAACTGAAAGTTTAAATAAGGGCCAAAATATATAATAGATATTGTGAAGAAGGAAAAAAAAAGAAAGAAAAGAAGGAAATAATGGGAAAAAAATCTTCTGTAAATCAGAAGGTTAAAAAGAGTTGAAGGGAAGGTAGGGGTAGGGGGAATAAAAAATCAGGATATATCATGTACAGGCCCAAACTCCCTGCAATGAATATAATTGTTACATATACCTAAAACGTACCAGTAGACTTAATTAATTAAAGAAATGTGTGGAAAACCTACAAATGAAAGACAATGGAATAATTTATAAAGGAAAAGTCCTTATTAATTTTGAAGACTGATCCCTTTTCAGAAGTCAGAATAGAGTTAGAAAGTAAAAAGAAGTTTTGATAAATGAACAATATAATCAAAATAAAAATCTATTTAATCTGCAAGAAAGTAGGTGAAAACTAATAAAATGAAGCACTATGACTGATGTTTTGTGTTATAAAATGATGTAAGTGAAATCATATAAAATGGATGAAAAATTATTTTAAGACAGTAAGATCAGACAGAAATGAAACAAAGATGTTGAATTGATAGAAAACATTTGAAGAATGGTGCTACATATTGATGACTAAAATAAATAGTTTGTTGAAAAATTCTAATTATATCCACAATAGTTGACAGAGGCAAAGCAAAAATGTAGAAATCAAGATAGCATGTGTGACTAATGATTGAAATTAAAGTTAATAAATTGTCATTATTAAGTTTTAAGTTCATTAATTACTTATTTTGTAATTATATATACAAATGTTTATATGTTAATGTTTTCAGATCAAGAATGTTTTCAGGACAAGGCCTAACTGTTCAAGAGACATAATAGCTTTCAGAACTTTAAGACAAAAAAATTGTGTGAAGCAAATGGAGTCCTCTCACATTGGTGAAGAAATTGCAGAGACATGGAGGGTGTACCTTTTTTGTTTTCAATGCAACAGTGTATATTCAATCTTAATAAAATTGTGTTTTGTATAAACAGGAGATGGCAGTATCTGATCATTCTTCAAAATATGAAGAGATTAAAAAATAATAATAACAATAAATAAAATATGAAGTGATTGAACTTATCTATCACTTTAGGTGCAAATTATGCCATACTTAATGCAGAATGTTCTACATTATTTTGAAATTTAGAATAGAATATTTTGTATTTAATTTGACAAAGATATTCAAAAGGAAGTAAAACTCTCATTTACCTTTTAGTGTTAATATAAGGCCCTGTGAATCCAAAAAGAGATACGAGGTATGGTTGAAAAACCTGTTGCATATTTAGACAAATGCTATTTATCACAGTAAGACATATTCTCACTAATTCTCCGCAAAATATTTGCCCTTGCTTTGGACACACTCACCCCATCTTTCTTAGCACTTTCTGAAGCCAAACTGGAAGGCCTTTGGTGAAGACTTTATCAGAGCTTCCATGCTTTCTTAAGGTCCTTAATCAATCAAAAATGTTTCTTAATTTTGACTTTGAGGAAGAATCACAAGTCACCTCCTGTCATATCTGATGAGTTGGGTGGATGAGGAAATATTCTAATATTTTTATAGCCCACCTTGCTGTTGGATGGCATGCAGCAGCATGCACCAGGTTTCTGATCACACTTTTTAAAAATACTCATGAAAGAATTTCCAAGACTGTTTCAGAAAATGCCAAGAATGATGCATTATATATATGTTTTAAAAGTAGATAAATAAAATTTCAATTTATTTACTAATATTGAAGCACTTTACCAGTGACTTAATGTATACATAATATATACTATGCATGTTATACACAATTATACATTTATATAAGTATAAGTCTATGGAAATTTGTTAATGAATGGCAAAAAGAATAGTGAAAAATAGTAGAGATACCTTTGCTAAGAAACTTGCTTTTTCAGTCTATGAAAATAACTGGGCATTCTTAGAAATGAAACACATTGTTCAGTCTCTCAAAATAATTTGCCTTTGGTTTTTCTTGCTCTGCAATTTTCCTTTTACAAAATGGACAATTCCAGGCCCTCAAACTATTGTCTTCCTTTTCATTAGAAAATGAATCACTTTCAAAGGCCATGAAATTAGTAATTTAGAGAATTCTGGGATCGATTTTTTTTTCTTGTTAAAGAGAAAGTCATGTGCGGGAAAGATATGCAGTTGTGGGGATTTGGTTAATATTGAATAAAAATATGCTACTGAAGCTTCCATACCCATGTTACGGGCATGGAAAGAAGAAGGCAGTAATATTTATAATAAAGTTGATCCAATGATTTATATTTTTGCAGCTGTTGAAAGGGCTGCCTAAACAGTTTTAAAAATCAAATTGGAAAATGAAAATAAAACAAAAATGTGAGATCATTTTGTATAAAGCAGCATCCAACTATTACTAAAGATAATAAAATATTAGCAATAAAATAATGTGAGAATTTTAAAATTATAAAACCCAAAACATACCCATTTGGTTAATCTGAATTTTTGAGATTTTTTATGACATAAAAATTAAAAATCAATTATTTGTTTGACTGTTGCCATATGTTTAATTACAAATATTAAGAGTATTTAACATTATGCAGAGTCACTGAAATTACATAATTATGACAGCCATTACATGGTTTACACACCCCCATTAATTCAGTCATGTGTGTTTTATTCTTACCAAGACTGAAAATATTACACAAAATAACTTTTACTTTAATCTATAAAAATATTCATTCTCCCAACATTCCATCTCACTATTAAGAAATAAATGAAAATGAACTGTAAGATCCTCCTGTCTTTAAGAAAATGGGTATATTTTACATTTTATATTTTTAAAATTCCCACAGTATTTCATTAGTAATATTACCTTTAATAATAGTTGGATACTGCTTTATATAAAATGATCTCAAAGTTTTATTTTATTTTTATTTTGCAATTAGATGTTCAAAACTGTTTAGCCAATCCTCTCAGCTTTTTTTTTTCTTCAAATGTCCTCTTTCAGCTTTGAAGAGAATATGTCTTTTAACCCATAAAATAGGACTTTCACTGGGAGTGGTGGCTCATTCCTGTAATCCCATCAGGTGGGAGGCTGAGGCAGGACAATGGTTTGCAAGTTAGAGGCCAGCCTGGGCTACAAAGTGAGCTCAAGGCCAGCCTAAATTGCATAACAAGACCTTGTCTCAAAGACAAATAAATAAAATAAAATAAAATAGGGCTTTCCCTATGGGTGGATATGCCCCTGCCATGGCTGTTACCTGTGAGTACCCCCCTCAAGAAAGAACAGGTGCTTTTCATCTTTAAACTGAACACACTTTTTGATTACCAGGGATTAAACTCATGACCTCGCACTTGGCAGGCAGGTGCTTATGCCACTGAGCTAAATCCCCAGCCCTAAACTGAACACACTTTTCACACAGAGATTCACAAGTTCTACAGATTTCCAAACCCAAATCTCCAATAAATATACCCCGCACAGTTATGAGTGTCTTATGTCTGAGTGTCCACATTGTACTTCTGTGGATGTGTGCTTTTAAAATTCTGCCTAATAAGGACCTTTGACCCCCGTTCTGATTGGTCCTGAAAATTCTTTTCCCTAATTGGAATGATAACTTATTTTATGGTGGTTGTAGAATGGGGTAAGAATCCACATAATTGCTTTGGGAAACTCCTAAGATTCTATAAGAGAAAACCAGTTTTGATGCTGAGCTATATTCTGCAACTATTCTAAGAATTATATAAGTTGTAAACATGAAGCTATTTTAAAAATTATTTATAAGTAATGTGCTAGAATTTTTTCCATTCACCTTTTCTATTCATTTTCTATATTCACTACCCTTGTCTAAACATTTATGAGCATATACAGTCATTAATTGATGTAATTAAGTGTTTGACATTGGCTATATGCGTCAGCTGAACATTGGAGCTTCTGATGCACAGTGCTGGTATCATTGGCACTAAACGCCAGAAATAGCTTTGTGTGCATTTCAAGAATGGAGAGGATAAGTGATTTCTGATGTTAATATTCCTGTGTGCCTCACAGTATTGTCTGTTCACCCTTCTCTTTTCTTACCTTTGTAAATGATCCTTTCAATGTGCTCTAGTTTTTTACTGTGCCATCCCTTTGCTTTTGATGATTCATAAGGATAGTGGCAATAATATTCTTATTCACAAAGACAAAAATATCCTAAACCCTGAAATAATGTTAATAAAATGGAGAAAGTGCCTTCCAGCTAAAAGAACATTGAAGAGACACCTGTTTTCAAATAAAGTTGTGTTTTCAGATAGAGCTCGTTGCAAGAGAGAAGCTACACCATAGAGAATTGTGGGGTATCTGATTAAATCGTTTGAAAAACTAACAGGGAGATAGATTGTGGAAATATGAACAGGGGAGAAGCAGGGGGAAGGAGGAGATATAAAAGTAAAAATGAGCAAAATACAATATATATTTGTACAAATTCTCCAAGACAAATATAATTATTGTGCATCGCCAACATATATCAATAAAAATAATAGAATAAATACATAAATAAATGGGTTTATGTTAGATGATTTTGAAATGAGCTCATGAAGAAGTTCTGTATGTGTTTTTCAAGAAATAATAAAAAGATTACAATTACATATTTCAAGCCATCTGCTCTAGAAAGAAGAGAAAAAAGTGAGTTTCAAGGTTTCTTAGACGAAATGCAATCAGCCTCAAATGTTTGATATGTTGTATTTTTCAAATGGCAGCATTATTTCCATACGTGGACTTCTGCACTTCGCCTTCTGGTCCTCCTCAAGGTGGTGGGCACTGTGAATGCTGGCCTTCTGTGAGACTGTTTGCATTCCAATTGAAGACACTGAAACCTAATATGGATACCACATTCTTCCAATGACATTAAAATTTGCCAGGTAGAATCAGATCAGGATTCACAGGTACCAGGAGCTAATTTTTAATTCCTCACCAGTTACCTATTAAAAAAAATTCTATGTGTATTTTAATGTTTACCTGAAGCATTTCTTCTATGAAAAAACTCACAACTTTTGGTTATTTCTTTTTTCAGATATTTCGTATTGTATTGTCTTATATCCTAGATTATGTTTTCTAAAACTTTAACGTTTTATAGTACCTAACTTGCTTTTACCAATTATATGATAAATTCATACAAATTACTTAATCATCCTGCAGCATTGCTTTCATGTATATCTTAGTTACTTTTCTCATTGTTGAGACAAAATAGCCAAAAACAAAATCAAAAGAGAAAAGGTTAATTTGGGCTCACAGTTTGCAGAGGTTTCAACCCATAATCAGCTTACTTTCAGACAACCTGGCAGTGCAGAGGGGCACTGTAGAAGATTGAAAAAAGACAGTTCCTGGTATGGAAGACAAGAGGCAGACAAAGCAATTGGCAGCCTGTGCTACCAGCAGAGCTCTTTCGGTCCTTTATATTCTGCCTGGGCTACATGCATTTACCAGGAGTAGAACTCACACCCATTGTGAGCCTTTCCATTATCCACACCCAGAGCTATGCCAAACCAATCAGTACACGAATGTAGTAACTACACATACTTGATCCCAGCACAACACACTCTCCTTACAGCCACCTGTCCCTATAAGGCTTTGAGGAGACATCCAGACATAAACCATAACAATGTATGTAAAGTGTATCTAGACAGCATAGATACACTGGTGTGTGCATACACCATACAGTGTTACCTTGGTTCACAACTTAATCTGATCCACAATTCTGGAGGAGATGGCCATGGGCACATTTGTCACCAGAGGCAGAGTTTAGGAAGATAAACAACATTCTGCAAAACACTTCTGTTTGTGAACCAAATTGTTCTCAAACAGAAATATCTGTGAACTGAGATTTTGGGATGTGTGTATATGTTTAATTTAATTAATGATTTTTCAGTGTAATATCATATATAAAAAAGCCAGGGATAAAACTCTACATTTTAGAAAGAGGCATATTTCCACATTTGTAAGTTATTTGAAATATACATATTCATATATCAATATACAAAGTTCTCAATTTGAGAACAGAAATCACATTATTGGGGTAGTAAATGTTCCACTGCACATGGAATTTTGCATTGTATGTTTATCAATAGGAATGATATATATCTGTAGTCAGCCAATAAGTCAATTAATTACAGTTTTAACTTTAACAGGATGTAGGCACTGTGTTTTATAAAAAGCTCTGTTCTTTTCAAAATTGTAAAGATAATGAGCCTGAACTAATAAAAATTATAGTAAATATTATTGTGATACTTTCTGCAAAGCGAGTTAATATTTGCGATTTATAAATATGTACATATGGTTCACAGCACCAGCACCCGGTTAAAACCCAAAGGGAAGACACAAATGTATTGCCACTCTTGTCTAAATAAGAGCTTAATTATATTTACACGGGTGCCTGATAATGAAAATTATATACTTCATTCCTTTTCACTTCCATGCTTAAAACATCTTATGCGGTTTTCCAGTTTTACTAACATTTTCCTTGAGGCGACTGTTCCTAATCTGTACTATATTATTTGACTGCAAATATTTTACCTTTTCCCATATTGCCAAATGCTAGCAATAATGAACATTTAAGTTTTGAGACTCCAGCTCATTCTTTTGGTTTATCTAAATCAAGGAAAGCATTATATATATATATATATATATATATATATATATATATCATCACTTTTATAGAAGTACCTTAAAGAAAACTGTGTTGACTTGTAAAAACAACTGAAAAGCCACAGAAACCTAAAAAAATGTATCTGGATTTAGGGAATTTAATAAAATTTTAAGATGGAAAAGAGAACCCAGGTAGCAAACAAGATATATAGTCACTTTCCAATGAATTCTTCCTAAATTCATTTCTACTCTCCCTCAGCAGGAAATGAAAAAGAAATACCACTCCTCCAAATGCATTGCTGTAAATGGGACTAAGGTTAGAATTTATTCTTGGGAAATTCTAACGCATCTATATTTAAGGAAAACAAATTAACATGCCTAGATATACTATTTGCAGTCTAGGCATGTTAATACAATACAAATACAAATATGGTTATAATATGCAAATACAAATACGGCTATTATAGCAGCTCACTGAATAAGAAGAAAAAGTGACTTTGCAGGAAAAAAAATTTAAAGTTGATCTTTTGGAAATGGGAAGGAGATCACCAGATGGAGGGACAAGGAAGGAGGTAGAGGGAAGGGGAAGCAGTGACAAAAGAGCTGGGATGTGTTATGTACATTCACTAACTCGCTGCAAGGAATGTAATCACTGTGTATGGTAAATGTGTGCTAAAAAAGAAAACTGAGAAAAATAGCGTAATTTAAAAAAATGACAAATGAGGATTATATTGCCTGAAGTGTCTCAATATAATAAAATTATAAACTTATGTTAACCTATGAGAAAGATAACAACATCATAATGACAAAAGAGTTAATCAAGAAGAATAGAGAAATTTCACTGCAATTAGAAACCATGAAGAATACAGATGTAACTAATAAAAACAAAATAATAGGCATGAAACAAGTTTTATAAGATTACAACTATTGTGGCTAAAATAAAAATTAAAAATATTTTATTATGTTATTGGATGAATAAAATATAAAGATGAGAGAACAATATCACTCAACATAATATGTATCTTTTTTTTTTTTTTTTGGTACCAGGGATTCAACTCGTGACCTCACATTTGCCAGAAAGGCACTGTGCTGCTGAGCAATACCCCTGGGGCCCTAGAAATAAAATTTTACATGTGTATTGAAAAAACATCTAAAATGGAATATGGAACAAAACTATAACATATAGTATATAGCCTAAATTATATAAATTAATTACCAAAGAAGTTAGAAATATCTATCATCTCTAGGACAGGTTCAGATATTTCTTTGAATTCCCTCTAGCTACATTCAATTAGAAAGGTACATAAAACTCTGCCTAAAACAAAGTGTGATACAAGTATGGCATACTTAGTTCAATAAGTAAGACACAGAAATTCTCAATTGTGAAAGAAGTCAAGAGACTCACTTTGGTGTTTGGGAAGAGGTCCCACATTGATGAGAGACAGAAAGCTAAGTCCACATACAAAAAACAAACTTACCATTTGAAAAGCATAAGATATTAAAAATATTCTTATCTCTTGGCTGACTGCTTTTTCCCCAAAGTAATCTGGAACTTCCTTTTTTCTACTTTTTCTAAATCAGATTATTAAATTGCAGTTGCCCTTAAGTAATGAATGCAGTGCTTTAAGCATTGATAGTGACAATCCTAAACTCTATTGGTTAATGAGAAATTTATTATAGTGGTAATCCTGACTCAAATATATACTCTTACAACAATTATAAGATATACATATGGATCCAATCTTGTGGCTTAAATTGCTAATAATGTCACACTGAATTTTTCTCATGGGAATAATCACCCTATTATTATTTGACCAAGGAAATGTCTATTTACATAACAGACTGTGAAAGTAACAGAAAAACTCAGACTCAGTTAAATCTACTAAAGGAAGTTGTGGTATTTAAAGGGAAAAATCTCTGGTACTGAAATAGGTCCTCAATGCCATTGATTTGATACAACTCTTAAGTGTAACAGGGATAAGACAAAATAACAGTGACAACGTTCAGTGAAACCCATCAGAACCTTATTCATCACAAGGCACAGTGTTTCTAAGAAAAATACAATGTTTTAACAAGTACTTTTCATCACTATGACTGAACATAGTATTGAGAAAGAATATGAAGACCTAATGAAACCAGTCTCTAATTCAGCTGCTCAGTGAGGATTATTAACTTGAGATATTTCACAAACTCAGTATACTGGCAATGAGGGGAAATACCATTTTTTGAAAAAAAATTTTATGACACCAATACAAAGACTTAAAATTATCCTTTTAGTCATCTTGAAGAGAGTGTCCTATGTGTATAGTGGACTTATTTTCTTGTTCTTGGTACCAATAAGTGGCTTTGTAATACAATAATTTATAAAGATTTTGGAAATGTATCATTTAGTAGAGTGTCATCATTTTTAACTACTATGTGCTAATTGTTCTCTCTAGGTTGAGAATATCCACAAGAGATATTGGCATGCAGAGAAATTCTGGAGTAGAGTGGTGATAACAGAGAATTAATAAGATTCCCTTGCCAAAGATAGGATGAGCATAGCCAGATAGCCCAGAGGAAAATGAAGCAAAATCATTTATCGAAATACATACAGACAGATCCTTTGTGTTGGGTAGTTTACAATAATGTATCTAGGAATGAAGCAGTTTTTTGCTAGTAAATGTACACATGGCTTTTGTAGGAGAAAATATCTAAATCTAACAAATTTAACACAGAGAAGGGTCATGTTTCCTACGATACTGTTGGAAATGAGTGGAGGCTATGACTCAGAATCCCTTGAATGAAAGAAGACACTAGGCCCAGCTGAGGGAGAACCCTACTCTACTTAAGATTGTTACTGTGAGCACTAATTCTGGTTCTTCTTAATGCTACATGTAGTCAGTTACCAAAACAACCTGAAAAATGAAAACACCACAAATATATTATTGGACACTGGATGCAAAATGAATTATTCCTGTTGGTAGCAAGCAATTCACACAGGAAACTTGGGACTTTGTAGATATCGATTTATTAATTAAATTTGAGTTCAAATCCACCTCATACTAAGTTCAATGTGGTTATAAGGATGTACCTAGACTTACTCTCTTGGTTCCAGAAGTATAATTGGAATATACATGATAAGATACTGACAGAATCACTCTTTATTTCAGAGTGGCGTATAGAGAACTTCTAGGCCAGACTCCACACTGCATTTCTGAAAACATTAGAAATTAATATCGTCGAAAAGCATGGGAATTATTGCTGGTCATCAAACAGCTCAAAGGCAACTATTTACAGAAGTTGGACCCCCACATAAGAGAGAGAATTGCCTTAAAGAGTGACTGTGGATTGTATTCAATATAAAATAAGAAGAGAATCTAGGTATGGAGATAGATGGGAAGGAGGGAACAGAAAGTAAGAAGGGTCAAGATGTACTGATAAAAAGCAGAAAGAAAAAAATAAATTTCAGTTAAAGTTCCATTGTTTCGTTTTCATTTTCTGAAGAAAATTAATAGAGGCACCATTGACTTAAGAATAAGTATTAAATTTAAGAACATTTTCCTTAATTCCCATTAATAATAAGGTTAACCCAAGGCATTTGCTGTCAGTTGCACTGGGCAGTAATTTGTGTCCTCTGCTAAAGATTGTAATTCAGGTTCTCTCTTCGCCCATGCTGTGGGATCCGGCTCACAGGTGCCATTCATTACCACACTCCAGCACATGTCATGGAGCGCACTGTACAGCGGGTTCCTCTGTGAATAGTAAACGGCATGTGAGATACAGGCAGTTGACTTCATGCTGGTTATATATATATATATATATATATATATATATATACACATATGAATGAAATGCTAACAAAATTTAAAGGAAATGATGTAGCAAGTAATCCCAGCAGTCTGAAAAGGAACATATTTTTATAAAGCTGGAAAATAAATTCCACCAAAATTTATGAAATGGATAACTCGTGAAATATCACATAGTCTAGAAAATGTCTGGTACACCGTCTGAGATAAAATGAATGTTGTAGCGTCTAGTCTCTGCTAGAATTGAAAAGGAAATACAACACTGGTAATATCTTTCAATTTTTTAAGAAGCATGCATCAACTCACTAAATGAGCAACCTTCATAGTGGCTAGCTCTGACTTTGGTCTAAATCAGAATAATGTTGTCAGACTGTACATATCCAGTTATCTGTACAAATTATTTGGCAGAATACAACTTGAGCATCAGTGAGAGCTAAGCATGCTGATAGAGACCTTGGTAGGTCATTCCGTATGGATGACAGTAGAGAATTACAGAATAATTTGGCCAATTTATATCACTATCTGAATGAAAATATTTTTCTTTTTAAAACAGTTATCAATCTATTATCCTTAGATGAGCAGAGGACATAAATTACTACACAGTGAAACTTGCAACCTGTGGTATCTATTACCAACTTTGTGGCAATAAAACTACAATAACCTATCATTAGATCAGCATTTTCTGATGGCCCAAATATGTTTGCCAAAGAAACTCTTCCTATTTCCTGTGGCTTAAACTCCTACTGTACAATTACCACTTCCCCAATCTATGTGCACCACCTTAACAGAAGTTCCCTTTTGCAACTGAATTTTGCAAGAAAAATTCAGAACAAACTTGCAGATACTTTGCACAATATCTTGACCTACCTGTGAGCAAATTGCCACAGTCTTACGACTGCAGTGTAAGTGAGTGTGTCTGGAGATGAGTTTTGAAAGAAAATCTTTCAAGGGACAAAAACATAAGCAGTGCATCTATGGCTCGTAATTTTGAATTTTACATTTTTGTGATTCATTAACATCTGCCAAAATGTGATCTGATCACCAGGTGTCCAGGTGCATAAGGGGTATAAGTCTGAACCATGCTACAAGTTCGTCTTCTGGCCCTCCTTTACTTGGAATGTAGGGACACTTAAATACACCAATGAAATGACTTTCTCATGTGCTTTCATTCTCACTCCCAGTTCTCTGCCACCTGATTTATCCTGATTCCTGACAGCTGCTTCTTTGTGATATGCTTGCTGCTTCTAGGTCCTATAAGTAAGTATAGTAAGTCTTTTAATTTTATTTACGTCTCCAAGTGTAATTTTCATATCACTTTTGAATGGTCCTTAAGGGCTCTGCAAGGGACTTAACTCTACCACATACAACACAGTCTTAGTGCTTTTCTTACCTAGACCATGAGTAGACAAAAGACATTCATCTACATTAATTGCCTGTGATGGCATCACAAGAAACAGAAAGAAGGACTCCACCCTTTGCAGACTCAAAATTGCAAAGGTGAAAGACTTTGCTTTGAGAAGAGAGGCCCAAGACACTGTACACCTGCATGGCAGCAGCCTGGTGAATGACAATTGATTTTCCAGGACTCAGTTCACCATACTTAGCCATCCAGGGGTAAGTTTGCATTCAGGGTGCTAAAATGGTTAGGTTTTGGTAAAGACACTTGCCCCTTTGGCAAGTTGCTATTTCTGGGTTGTGTCTTTATATAGTTTGCAAAGAATGACACAGCTCTTTCGGGTGCCCATTTAAGTGGCCCACACTCATGATTTAATTACTTTCCAAAGGACCCACTTTCTAATTCCATCAATGGAGGCTGATATTTGAAGAATCAAAGGTCTGTGCAGGTGCAAACATTTAGTTCATTTCAAGAGGTATTTGGCACAGAATCCTAGAATTTCAAAAAGTAAGTAAATAAAGAAAAATACAAAGAAAAAATGAGTTGTTTTTTTAATTACTAAGAAAAGAATTTAAAATCTGAAACTAAAGGTACCAGTAATTCTAAAAGTATATCTCAAGAAATGACAGAAATTATGAAGTTTACACAGTATGCCATAGTAATTTTTTGTCATTGTCTATAACTGAAATGAATTTTTACTGATTAACAGAAAATTTAATGAAAGTTATTGTGATCTGACACAAGCCACACAAATGCAATTTCAATTTTTCTTTTACATTTTTGAAAGTTTACATAACCTGCTACCACACCATTAATCAAAGGGTTCACATAAATCATAACAAGTCAAACAATAATATTGAAGTCTCCCTATTGAAAATGCAAGACAATTAACGGGTCACAATCTTTTGTAAATTTAGTACTTTGTAGTCTTAAAGTGGTTGTCAAAAATGTGTTCTTTAATGCACAAAAGAACAATTTAGGGCTGGAGATTTAGCTCAGCAGCATAAGTGTTTGCCTTGCAAGCATGTGGTCGTGAGGTACTGATAAAAAAAAAAAAAGAACAATTTAAAACTTTTTCATGAAAATGAGGAATATCTTGTGGCACTTTATAAAAATAGAATTTTTATAGATTTTTGAGAAATTAAAATATTGTTTGAATCCTGAAAAGACAAACTTTATACATTTATTGCACTGTGATCAATAAGGAATGATAATGTAAAAATCAATACTTTCAGCAATTTAAAATTCTACAGTGTAAGTTTCAAAAACATGTCAGTTTTTTTTTAGGGAACTATTTGACTAGCTAGATCCACTCTTTGTTAAATAAATACTCTTTCTAAAAACCAAAGTGTATAAATCATGTAATAGAAATACAACATTGTGTAGTAAATCAAGCACATATATACTGTCATACAAGTACAAACATTTTCCACAATTATTGATTGTGCTGCTTCACAACAGATTTAAAGCATAAACACAACTATGATAACATTTTCTAATAGAATTACTACTGTAATTAGAATCATAATTTTCATAATTTTCATAAATCTCATGTGAAGTTTAATTTCAGAAAGTCATATAGATTTGTAAGTAAGAATAAAATACTCTAACCATATTCCCTTTTTTTCCCCATCATTTACTTTTCTTTATATTTAAGATATGTTTCAATGTTGGCAACAGCATTAACTAATATTAAAGTTCTATAGATATTATCTGATTCTCTCTCATTAGAAGTTTTCAAAAATCATCTTTTATTTGTTAGACATTACCCCAATGCAGGCTTTTAAAACAACTTTAGAATTATTCATCTAACTAATATCATTATTTCTACATTAAATTTCCCATAGAAATAGTTCAAAATACATTAATGGCAATATTTATGTTTGCTACTGGTATAAACCCTTCTGAAATTTGCATATTTAACCTAGTCATAACATTTGTATATATAATCAATCTAAAAGTATAGAATTTTAGCTTTATTTTGTACCAAAAGTATTTTGAAACTCTCTTTCTAAATGCATGTACAGCACTATTGTAAGTTAAGGATCTTGTGGTATAAACAAACCCAGAAAGCAAAACAATATTCTAACGCTATCATTAGAATTAGTATGGATTCATAGACCATTTTCTAAACTCTTAGATGCTAACAATTCTGCAAAAACAAATTGAATAAGCTACATAAGTTTTGTCAGTTTATCTCAATTTAGATAATTAGAAATATAACGAGGGGAAATGTTTGACAATGTAATGTTTACCTGAAAAAAATCTATATAGTAAAAACACATAAAAGATGTTTTTAATCTGCTTTATTAAACAATTTATGAATCAACCTAATATTTTCTAAATTTGCTTTCTGTTTTGGTGCTCTAGTCCTATTCTGTAAAGAAACTGTTATTTTGCATGCTGGGAAGGAGACAAATGTTTTGCCTTGGAATCCACAGCATAAAAGCTTCAGCTGTGACTAATGCTGTAGACCGGCAGTCGTCCTCACTGCTTTCCAATCCAGCAATCAGACAGAGGCTCCATTGCCCAAGCCTTTGATTTCTGGATACAGCTTGTTTATACATACTGATTTACTTCATGTTAAATTTCCTTAAATTTGACAAAAAGTAAATTGACCATGTGTTGAACTTGCAGTATAAAATTAATCCTTCAAAACTGCTTAGTCAGTATTTTTTCTTAATGAACTGTATAACAGCCATCATATTGTATATAGGAACATCTATTCATACCAAAATAAAATCAGCTATGGAAATGATATTACTTATAACATTATATTGCATGGAAATTTCATTCTTAAAATGCTTATTTTTGAATAAATTTACACAGTAATTATAAGATTTTCCATTTATAGTCTCAGAAAATGCTTTCTTTGTTATATATATTCCTGGATTCTGACTAGATAATTTCTGTCAGAATGTTATAGAGAACACTTATCTTTAATGTTAGGTGATTGACATGTATTTCTAAATGGGTAAACATCTTTAGGAACTCCATTAATTTAAAATCATTCATCTTCAATTTTTTTTTTGTCTTTTTGAGACAGGGTCTCACTATGCAGTTCAGGCTGGCTTTGAGCTCACTTTGTAGCCCAGGCTGGTCTCAAACTCACAATGATCCTCCTGCCTCAGCCTCCCAAGTGCTGGGATTACAGGGGTGAGCCACCATGCCTGGCCAAAATCATTCATCTTCAAAAGTATTTGAAAAATAAATAATTATATCTGTCTATCTATAATCTAAGAGTCAGACTATAATTGTTTTGAAAAAATTTCTCTCACCATATAGTGTTTATAAATAAAAATACATAAAATACAAATGCAAGTTTTATATAATTATTATAAATCAAAGAGCATATACCATGAAAAACAAATTGCCAGAACCTGGAAGACTGCAATTTGCTTTTTGTATAACTGGTAACTTTCTCCTTGAAGTTAGCACCATCCTCATTTTTAGTGAGCATTTCCTTATCTTTTTATGTTTATGATATATTGCATGTTATGTGTATTACAGACATATATTTAAGTATGAGGTAACTTGAAAGGGAAGGCTTAAATACATGTAACTAAAATCTAATATAAAAAACATAGTGTGTGGTATAAATCAACAAGGTCCAGAAACTCTGTGGAAAGATTTGGAGACTTGAGATTTCAATGAAAATTCTCCATCAGCAAAAACCTAGCAGAAGTTTTCAGGTTTTATCCATCCAAATCTCCATTACTTAGGATTGAAAGGGAACATCTTTAATCGTTTCCTTCATTTTGAATGTTAACTTTGTGCTAAATTTTAAGCAAATTGCTAGTAGAGTTAGTCTAATACTTTAAGCTATAGTCAACCTAAACAAGGTGAAATATTCATAAGTCTAGAAATCGAAACAACTGACCGAGAAAATCTAATAAAATAATAGCTTTAACAGTATTCCACACACTCAATTATTATTTACATTCAACTTTTCAGAGTAAAAAATGTGCTTATTTTTTCTTTCCTTTTCTTTTATTCTTTTTCTTTTTCTATCCTTTTGACATAAGTCTTTTTTCAGAATGTGTGTTTCAGCATTGTCAAGTTTTTTGACTCTCAATCAACTGCATTTGACTTGATCACTCAGGTTGCAGAATGAGTCAGATTCTTTATTCTCTATATATGGAATAGATTAAGGTGTTGTAAATCTCCTTTTTGGAGTCTGTATTTTGATTCTGACATGTTTAACTTTTCCATTTCTTGTCCATATATTGCAAAGGGAGTTCTTGCTCTCTTGCCTAATCCAAACTGGTATGATAAACTCAGATTTATGATTTTAAACTGCTTGCACAGAAATTGTAAAATCATATTTTACCTACATTGAATTAAGAAAGCATTGTTTGTAGCTTTTGGTACTCACTCTCTGACAGACCTCTAAAATGTAATTTTAAAGGATATGTGATCTTTAGATAATCCTGTCAAAAATGAATTATAAAATGATTACATTTCAGCAATGTATTTTCACAAAAAGCTGGTTCTCCTCTTTTTCCTTATTGAAGGGCAAAAAGAAAGCTTTGAAGCTGAACAAAAGGAAATAATCTTCATTGTAAATATTATTTTCTAGCATTTAAAAAAAATCTTGGTGCAACAAATAGAAATGCCAAATCCTCTCTATAGTCTATGTTCTGGCTTTGTTCAATTATAGACCTCCCTGAACTTCCACTTAGCCTCTTCCAAAAAGGCTCCTGTGAGCATAGAGACCTTGTTAGAGTGTTCTAGATTCTTTACTTTGACTAGGTGATTTAAATTTATCTTTGTAAATTAAGATCAAGTATCCTTTCCATCTGAAAGAAAATGGTCTTTTAGACTAGAGTTTGCTTTATCTGGAGTTTAATATACTCTTAACAGGCCCTCATTAGGTATTTGAAAATCCTCAATTCTGATTCAGAAATTAACGTGTTCAGTAAAAACTTTATCTCATATATGTAAAAGTGTAAATATTATACATTAGGTTCTCAATTGCTCTGCCACACCTCATATTCTATAGATTTATCTTGACAAATATTGTCAAAAATGGCTAGTGCTAAGTTTGCATTAATAATTTTCAATGCCTGAAATTTCTTGACCCATGACTTGCAGCTTCCTCTTTTTTCCTTCCTACTCTTCCAAGCTGGAGAATGCATCTATCTGGCCCATAAGCAGTCTGTAGGTCTAGCTCTCAGCCAACACCAGGCCTTTTGGGTCCACATTCAGAGGACTTTTTGTCTGTACCTGGATTACTGAAATACTAGAAATCTTTTTCATCAAGTTCTAAATATCAAATAATTTACATCGAGAATCTCAAGTGCTGATATTAATGGCAGTGACTCTTTCTTCTCAATGCAATATGGGGTTATACCTACTTCCCAGAGTGTCCAGAGAGGAAACTCTCAACTGGAGACAGCCACAATGCAGGACACAAGACAGTTTAAAAGCCATTTACCAAAAAGAACCTAAACAATTTTGGAAGAAACATTCCACCCAACAACATATGAACCTCCATTCAGGAACAAAACTAAAATGACAATGAAAGGCAAAAAGATGCCTCAAAAAATGCAAAGTACTTAATAGGTGAGCCCACAGGCTTAAGGGGATGAAATTCCAGACAGCAATATAAAGCTTATAATTAAGATGATCAATTAGATTAAACAAAGATAAATAAATAGCAAAAAGAATCAATTACCCAAATGAATAATAAGTTCAAAGAAGATATGAATAAACCTTTGATTGAAATAAATAAGACAATGTAGGAGACAAAGACCACTTCTGTTAAAAGATAGCAGTTTTGAAAAAGAACCAAGCAGAAATTCTGAAGAGAGCTTCAGTAAGTGAAATAGGTAACTCAATTACAAGTCTAGTGTTGGAGACCACTATGAAGTGGCTCTGAGCAGGATTTAAATTTTACTAATTGGCTTTCTATGTTTACCTGTGAGTCTGCTCTAGACCTTGGCCCCTTGGTTGGCAATGGGAGCTAATTCATACTAAGTGAACCTCTGTGAATCACTGGTCCTGGCTGAGGCCTGTAGTGGCCTGTGAGGCCAGAGATACCTCAAAGGGCAAGATAAAGCCACAGATGTGGACACTTGGCTCCAACCCCAACTAAGCAGATAGAGACTGCAGCTGCAGAAATTACTCCTACTGTCTCACTTCTACCATGCCTTCATATTAAGATGGTTATAATGATTTGACATGATTCATTACTTAGAGACGTCCTTGAAGTGACTCCCAAGGTCCTGCTCATTGCCTGCACTTTCCTCAGTTTCTCTGCCTTTTATCCTTGGACCTATTAAAAGTGAACTGATCTAGAGAAGTCTTTGTCTTAGCCCTCAGAATTGTGAGCTTAACTAAAGGGTTTTAACCCTTCTAGAGCCCTAAAAATCATACAGTTGTCTCTTTTTATTTTAACCTCTGCTGTACCCTCGTTTGGGAAATCGGGAATCTAGGTCAGGACCTGATAGTCTAGCTTGTAGATAAGCTCAATGAAAAGAAAGAAAGCAGGAGTTGAAGACAGGAAGTAAATGCTAGAACCTTCATATAGCATTAAAATAAAGGGAAATGAAAAAGAAAGATTTCCTAATAAATCTAAACTAAAAAAAGTAAGGCTCATTGACTCACAAGAAGACAACAGTGGCTTAAAATTATATTTTCTGAAATGATAGCAGAAAATTTCTTCAAACAGGCAAACTAGATAGATACTCATGTAAAGAAGGCAATGAAGACAAGATTAGAAAAAGAGGCTCCCTGTGACATAGCAGAGTTAAACTGCAGGAAATTCACAACAATCACATAGTTTTAAAATTTGACAGAAAAGTTAAGTCATTCACAAGGGCAAAGTCATCAGAGTAACAACAGACTTCTGAACAGAAAATTCCAAGGTCTGTAGGACTTAGAATAAGGTTCTTAAGGCATTAAAGAAATTAATGGCCAATACAGATTTCTATGTTCGGTAAAATCTTTGTTCAAAATTGAAGGATAAAGATTTTCAGTGATAAATACAAATAAAAAAATTCATGAGCACTTTAGCATTCCAGACAGCACCTAAGAAAATCCTAAATATAATAAAGAAAACAACTATAAGATGACAAGAAAGAATAAAACCCACTGGGAAAGAACACAGAGGAGCCAAAAACAGGAATCGAACATCAGAATCAAACACCAGAAAAAAACAACAAATGACAAATATTTGTACACATTTTTCAATAATAACATTTAGTGAAAATTGTCTTACCTTTCCAATTAAAAGGCATTGATTGACATACTGAATCAAAAAACAAGAACCATTCATATGTTTTCTGCAAGAAGCAAATTCCATCTGCAAGGGCATACAAAGGCTGAAAGGGAGATGATGAAAAATTATACTCCAAACAACTGGAGCTTGAGTCAAGTGAGAGAAACTATACCCCTAACCAGCAAGTTAGACTTCAAACCACAATGGTTTCCATGCAGCAAAGAAGGACAGTAATAAACAAAGAAGTGCTTATTACTAAAGGTAGAACTCAGTAAGAAGAAAAAAATACCCATAAATTCATGTTTAATAGATATTTGTAAGCCACTTTGTTAAAACGAACACTACATGACATAAAAAGACATAATCAGGAATTCAACAACCAACTACCACAAATAAAAACATTGGACAAAAAAAGAATCAACAAAAACCAGAAGATTTAAACTTCAGGTAGATCTAACTAATATTTATACAGGATTCCATACAATATAAACACAATATATTTTCTATTTGACACCTCATATAACTTCTCTCAAGATGACCATATTTTAAGCCATAAAGCAAGTTTCAAATTTAAAAAAATGAAATAGTTTATTGTACCCTATCAGATCACAATGGAATAGAACAAAAATCAGCAACAAAAGAATCCACAGAAACACATAACCACACAGAGATTAAATAATACACTCTTAAACAACCACTGGGTCGTTGAAAATATAGGAGAAATTGAATCTCCTAGAAACAAATCATACTGGAAACACTACATAGTTGAATAAGCAGGACACAAAGCATTTCTAAGAGGAAAGCACGTAGCTGTGAGTGAGTGACTATATTAGAAAAACAGTGATTTCATACAAGCAAGCAATTCATCTCATTCCTAGAAAAATAACAAACCAAGACCCAAACCAGTAGAAGAATAGAAATAATGAAATCAGAATATAAACTAATAAAATGCAAAATATCTATGAAAAAAATGTGGTGCTTTCAAAAATATGAGCAAGATAAATAAATCTTGAACTTATGAAAAGATAGAGAAGGCCCAAGTTAAAAAAATCAAAAATCAAAAAAGTGAAATTCCAGCAGTAATCACTGAAATCCAGATCATTACAAATTTTATTAAAAATTATTCTAAAATTAAAAATTGTAAAAAATTGAGAATCTATAAAAAGTAATAAATTCCAATATGCATATGTTATACATAAATTGAGCCATAAGATATTCAAAACTATAATTATCTACAAAATATTTGCTTGAAGCAATAATTAAAATTCTACTAACAGCTCAGAGCCAGATGAATTTACTGCTGAATTCTACTAGAGTTTTAGAGAAGAAATAATACCAATGTTCCTCAAAATTTTTAATGTAACACCAAGGGAAGTTATCCACCTGAGGTCATTTTATAAAACCAGCAGTACCCCAATATTGAAAACAGGTAAAGATTGAATGAAAAAGGAAAACTGTAGACAGATATCCTTAGCAAACATCAATGCAAAATTTCTTACTAAGATTTTTGCAAATAGAATTGAATCTCACATTAAGAACAAAAACAAAATTGCACAGGAAGTACTGTAAGGAATAAAGTACTTGGTTGTCATTTTATTAAAAAGTTTTGGCACATCAAAAATAATCACTAGCAGAGTGGAAAGAAAACCCACCTAATGGGAAAAAAAAAATTTTAGCCAACTGTTCCTCAGCCAAAGGACTTTTACCCAGAACAGATAAAGAATTGAAAAAAAACAAGACCCCCCCCAACTTCAAACACCCAATCCAAAAATGGACATCTGAGAAAAATACACACATATCAGATGAAGAAGCACAAATTTCAAATGAATATATCAGAAACTGTTCAGCATCGTTGGTCATTTGAGAAATGCAAATTGAATCAATGCTTAGATTCCATCTCCAGAAAGAATGGCTATCATCAAGAAAGCAAACAATAACAAATGCTTCAGGGGCTGTGGGAGGAAAGGAAATTTCTCCACCATTGGTAGGAGTGTAGACTGCTCCAACCACTGTGGAAATCAGGGTGGAAGATTCCTCAAAAAATTTGGTTTAGAGTTTCCATTCAACCCAGCTATTTCCCTTCTGAGTATTTTCCCAGAAGACTTGAAAACATTACACCACGGCAATACTTGTGCAACCATGTTTACGGCAGCACAATGTGTAATAGCTGCATCTTAGAAACAACACAAATCTCCTAGTATGTTGATTTGAAATTCTGTACCATTGTTTTTAAGTCTTTTGTTTTGTTTTGTTTTAAAGTAATTTTTTCAAAAGCACAGTATGTATGCTCAACAAGTTGATTTTTCTCAAATATGCAAGGAAGATTCAATCTGCATAAACTAAGAAAGAGATTATAACATAATATAAATAGAACATAATATAACATAAATAGAAATGAGTTAAAAATCTTATCATCTTAATAAATGTTTGAAAATGCAATTAAAAATATTACTATCACTTCATGATTTTAAAAAAACCTGTTGAAAGAAGTTACAGAAGGACTTTTTTTAAAAATAATAAATCCATCTATGAAAAACTCATGATCATTATAATATTAAATGGGAGAAGAACTCCAGGAATCCCCTCTGAAGTCTGGAATCAAAAACTGAGTCCTTTCTTGTCTACTCTTTCCATATAACATGCAATACAGTAATCAGGACAAATGAATGGATAAATAAGATGGAATATTACTTAGCTATAAAAATAAAATTACGTGATTCCATGAAAATAAATGTAACTAACTAAAAACCATAATGTTAAATGAAAGCAACAAGACTCAAAAAGATAAATATCACGTTTTCTTTTATGAGAAAATATAAAAATATTCCAATTAATAAAATAAATAAAGAGAGAGGAAATTAAAACCAAGAGGTATTCTTCTGGAGACAGGAAGGCCATAAGCAGGGAGGGGAAAACATACAAGGAGGTAATGATTTAGAAATTAAGATATGTTACATGCATGAGCTAACTTCCCTAAAATAAATTTCATTATCATGCAATAGGAACAATTTATACAATATTAATGAAAAAGAAACTAAAAGCATCATCATTTATTTAATATAAAAAAGATAATTTTGAGCTTTTAATTGTTTACATCTCCATATTTTTCAGTAATTAGGTGGTTTTACACATTGAAAGATTTATTAATTATTTAGAAGAAAAATCTTTGATGATCCCACTTACACCAATATATTTAAAATGTATCCCCTCCAAAACAATTAAATTATGTGTAAATATAGCAATATACATACCTTAAGAATCTCATCTTCCCATAAAAGAAAATAGTCGAAAAGAAAAATGTATGTATAATATTTTTAGACACAACTTTATACATAAATTCAATATATTTGACTTTAATATTTCTCTTCCCTCCCTTTTACCTATCTCACTTCCTTTTCTTCCCTGTCTCAGTTTTTATGTTTTTTTCCTCAACAAAGGCCACAAGTAAAACATGGTACTAACCACAGAAGAGCATTACTTTTTCCAATGTTTTGGTACTTTTTTCTTTAGAGATACAGCATCTGCTGAGATCTTTGAGACAGTGGTATTAATGCGGGGCAGAGAATGATTCCTCCTCTTATGCAACAGGTCCTAGTTGTCCCTATTTAGGGCAGCAAGGGAGGGAAGCTGCACCTGATGTACAAGTGAGCCATGCAGGCGCAGAGTGTGCATGGGAAGGGATAAGCGGGGGAGTGCCTGAGTAATTACACTAATTCAGGACATGGAAACATACCCTGAGGACAAAAGAAACATAAATAAGTATACTGGAAATGGAAAAATTAAGAAAATTTGCCTTCAAGTTACATATCAGTACACACTGTGAAAAAAGGACTTAGTTACTTGCAAGACAAAACCAGGAGTAATCTGTGCAGCTTCTTCACCATATCTCAAAGCAAAGTATGTGCTAAAGAGAAGCTAGTCACAGCTGAGTACCTGAGGTAGAAAATTTTTGTAATGTTCCAGCCCAAGAATGTGCCTTTAAAAACAAGTATAATTGATGGCAACTGGCAAATATTTAATTTTGGGGAAAGGACTGCTAAAGCATAAAAAATACATTTTAGAAAAAATGAAATAATGTAGAAGAACATTTAGTTTTCTTAAAACTGCACTATACAGTCTGATAGTTAATAAGCTAATTTTACAAAACTAATGATTCAAACAGAAGCTTAAATTAATAGATATCTTACTTTTCCAGATCTGTTTTAGTTCTATGACATTTTCTTAAGATTATCAATTGATATCCATGTATTTTTTATAAAAATGTGAAAATTTTTATAAAAATGTGAAAAATTATCTAAATTCTGCGTGATACTTTTACTTGGAAAAAAAAGCTTAACTCATTAAATGATATAAAATGCTTTGCATAATACTGATAGACAGAAATATATTTGAAGAATGTGTAGTAGAGAATACCTTTCAGTTATATGTTTCACTTTTTAATAAATAAATGTCATAGAACTAAATAGATCTGAAAAATTAAGATATCTATTAATTTAAGCTTCTGCTTGAAACATTAGCTTCATAAAAATAGCTTATTAACTATCAGACTGTATAGTGCAGTTTTAAGAAAACTAAATGTTCTTCTACATGGTACTGCTCACGATGTACTCTAATGTGGGTTTTGGAACAGGAATAATGGACAAACAACCCATTCATTAAGACTTCAGAAAAAACATACAGAGACAAAACACACATACAAGCAATTAGAAGTGAATGTTTAGGGTTCTCTTACTTTCGTAACAGGGAATGACAATATTTACTTTGATTTGGTTAGACATGATCTCTGAATCAAAGAGAAAGACTGTAACCAGTGGGCCATGAGTGGTTAATTGTGAATTACCAGAAAAATGTTTGTCTCTCCTATTGTGAAATTAGCATTGGGCATGTATCAGCAATACTTTTAGTGTACACATCAACCTTCTCTTATTCATTTGTTAATTGTCCAGAGCAATCTGCCCCTTTCCTCGAGTAAGCATTGGGTTGGTTTCCAATCCCAATGTTATATGAAAATTAATTATTCTAAGTAGTTAGACTTGGCCAAATTTCACCAAGGTGACCTTAGTTGGAAATAAATCTATTGATTTTCAATCTAGAATAAGTAGATCCTTACTCTCATGTATTCATTAGCAAACTTAGCATTTTTGTTCTTATAAATCTCACTGAATGCCTACTAATAAACATGTTTGAAGTTGCAAAAATATCTAGCATATGGTCATTTGATTCAAGAATCTTTCAATATAGTATAGCAATACAGTACAAAGTAAGCACCTTTTAATTTTTTATTTTAAGAGAAAAAACAGAAAAAGGATTAATGATACAGAATTTAAAAAAAAAAGTTAAACAATAAGAAATCACTAGTTGATAAATTACATATTGTCCTTTTAGAAATAGTTGCTCAAGTTACAAAATTAAAGCATACAAAGTAGACATTCAAACAGTGAGGCTGTAAACAGCTATGCATGCATGAGTCTCTACATGTATTTCTATCCTTTCTGTATTAGAGGGAAAAACAAAACATAGCAAGACAAAGCAAAACAAATTCCTATAAAAAACATGAAACCAAAAAGTCATATAAAACCACTGTACAAGGTGATCTACAATGGTTACTGTGTTGTCTCTAGTTATCTTTAATAGAATTGTCTATATCATCAGGCATATTTGGATATAGCAGTATAATTGAATATAGCAGTACATAACAATATTAGTAAAAAACAAAACATTTTAGACAATGTCAAACTTCAAAGGCAGGTAATAATCAAACCAGAGTGGGCATCCTAGTGAATCTTGTCATCTTCATTATAGTTGCCTATACTCTCAGACTCGATGCTATCAATCATAACAGCTTTGAATAAAATTTCTCTATACAAAACAGCAATCTAACAAACCAGATTCAATTAAGATCAGTCATGGTAAAATAGTATAAGTTATATAGAACTTCAGATGAAGTTCACAGGAAATTAAGGATGATTACCTTACTACATCCTGCTATTTTCAGGATAACTGACAGTGTCCTCAAATTTAGTGCAAGTAGACAAACTGGAGTAGAATATAATCCATCTAAGCAGAGTGGTGTGAGTAATCTGGGTTGTAAACCCTGGTACACTATTAACAATATCCTCTGCCTTCTTTTTTAGACTATTCCTCCCCTTTCACTCCCACAGGGTGCTGCTCATTTTGGGTCCCACCAACTCCCTCAGTTTTTAGATTGGGGGGCAATCTGATATTTACCTAAGTGGTTCCAAACTTTTTCACTCCTGGACTTGATCTCAAGTTGTATTCCTTTACCTACAAAAGCCTCAAAGTTTTCCTTCATTATAGCTGAGTATTTCTCTACTGCACATAAGTATCCTCTTTCCATCCTATCTGCAGGTGGTGGTCAAGTTGCTCTTATTTCTCTCTGGCTCCCTGTCACATAGAGCATTGTTTTCTCATATTTGATTTTTGGTCCATAAACCCTCTCTCAGGTTGATTATATTTCCTATACAGAGCAACTCTGTATGGACCCTACCTCCTGATCTACTCTGCCTGTATTTTTTTTTTAGTGTATCAATGCCATCTATGTTAGAGATTATAGCTAACCTTCTCTGTCTCTTTTCTGCTGTGCTATTTTTCTGGCATTATTTGTCTAGTTTTCTCCTTCATTCTACTGCCTGACCCATTCCTTGATGCCTTTCTGTCACTATTCCTGAAATCCTGGTATTTTTTTTCTCTCTCTCGACTGTCCTTCAGTATTTTCTGTAGGGTTGGATTGGTGGTCACAAATTCCCCCAGTTCCTCTTTGTCATGGAAGCATCTTGTTTCTCCATTAATTTCTAGTGACAGTTTTGCATGGTATATCAATCTGGGCTAGAGATTATTTTCTTTCAGGGTGTGGAATACTTTGCTCCAAGCTCTTCTTGATCTGACGGTCTGTGTCGAGAAGCCTGCTGTGAACTTGATAGGCTTTCCTTTATAGGTAATCTATTTCTTTTCTCTGACAGCTTTTAATATTCTGTTTTTATATTGAATTTCTTGTATATTGATTACTATATGACCAGTTATAACTCTGTTTCAGTTGTAGGTGGCTGGAGTTCTGTATGCCTCATATATCCAAATATCATTTTCTTTTCTCATGCTTGGGAGGTTTTCCTTAATTATTTCTGTGAATAGCCTTTGTAATTTACCTTTTTGTATTCCTGTTTCTTCAGACATTTCTTAAATTATAGATTCTCTTGTCGTCTTCTAGCCTTTGTATTGTTACTGCTTGTTTCCTTGTTATTTTTAAGAGATCTTTCCTTTCATGATCACACATTGCAAACTTGTCTTCAAGTTTTGATAGTCTATTCTAAGTTTCTTTTAGGCAGTTTTTCCAGTTTTCAATGGAGTTTTTAATTTCCTGGTAATCTCTTTGAATCTGCTTCATGTATTCTGGATTTTCTTTATCAAATGTTTCTCACTTTTTTTGTGTGTGTTCCTCCCTTCTTCCATCTGTGTCTTCAAGAGAGGTGCTTAGCATTTCTTTTATTAATCTAGTTATATCTTGCTTTACCTGATTTAATATTTCAGTTTTGAGCTCATCTACAAGGTCCCAAAATATCTCTTGATGTCTGTTGAAGCCATGTCTGATGTTGTACGTTTGCTGCCCTCAGTCTTTTTTGTATTTCCCTCTCCTGAATCGATGTTCTCAGGGTTTTGGGCTGGGGACTTCTTTTTGTTTCTTTCTCTTGTCATGTTTTTTGTTATTTCCATACAGGTGTATAGTGGAGGTCTCAACCCCTTTTGTTGTTAGTTATGGTTCTTCTGAAGCACGCTGGTAAGGGATTTCTGCCCTCTGCTGTTTGCTTTGAGGTGTAGGCAGGGGCTGCATATGCTGGCTCCTCCCCACCGGGCCAGTCAATTTTGGGGGCCTTTACTGGGATAGTGTGTGCTATGTGGCGGGAATCAGTTTGGGACGGCTTATTGAGTGCCATCCAGGGGATTGACCCAGGCCACCAATCTTCTCTGGGAAGGGAACAACCAACTGAAGTCACTGTCGTTCCTAGTTCAGGCTCCTTCTGCCGGATTCTAACATGTTGTCCAGTTGGTTGCCCTCTTCCCATGGAGGGGGAACTTATTCCCAGCACTCACTGTGGAGTTCCTCACCGGCTCTGTTCGCCATTGGGCTTGCCTACCTCTGTCTTTAGTGCGACCCAGTCAGTCACAGTGATGTGATTTTCTGTGCTCCAGGGGGTCACGGCTGCACAAGTCTCGAGTTTGGCTGCTCTGGCCCGTTGCAGCTCTAGCAGGCAGCATCTCCAGCTGGTCACAGCTTCAGAGGGTCAGTGTTCTGTTGGGTGGGGGCTCTGGCAGGTGGCGGCTGTGTGAGTCGCGAGTTTGGGCCACTCAGGTGGGTCTTGGCTCTGGGGTCATGGCAGCGGCAGGTGGCTGCTGGGCAAGTCAGGAGCTCAGGCTGCTCAGGCCCGTCTGGCTCCAGCTCTGTGAGTCGCGAGTTTCCGGCTGTTCTGGCCAGTCACGGTGGTGGCACAAATCCAGTCGGCTGGAGAGTGCTATGGCTGCAAATCTCAGCTTCTGCAATTGTAGCTTTGGGACTGCATGTTTGACCAGCTCTTTTGCCTCTAGTTTTTCCTGAGTCAAGAGGATCCATCTCCATGTGTCCGGATCTCTCCATGATGTTTTATTCCAGCATGAGTTGACTCTCTCAGAGAGGCTGAGTATCTTGCTGCTTATGGATCCACCATCTTCAACCCAGTCCAGCAAAGTAAGCACTTTAATGTGACAATTTTAATTTGGGGGGAGGGAAAAAGATTAAAAATTTTAAAAATATGAATATCCAAGGTAATCCATGATACTTAACTGACTAAACAAATTACTAAGTATCATTTAATGTGCTCTCTTTTATAGGAAGAGCATAAGTAGAACTGAACAGAGGTGGATCATCTTTGTTCTTGGAACCTTATGAATAAATTTTTACATAGTTCATAATAGCTATTCATACCATGAAAATCAACAAATTGTACAATGAAAAAGTCTTCCACTTTCACTTCTCTTGAATACTAATTATTAATAACCTACTCATGATCACA
Organism: Hydrochoerus hydrochaeris; assembly: GCA_004027455.1. Lineage (NCBI taxonomy): Eukaryota > Metazoa > Chordata > Mammalia > Rodentia > Hydrochaeridae > Hydrochoerus > Hydrochoerus hydrochaeris. The sequence goes on from PVLA01005586.1 coordinate 51,009, forward strand.
ACTCAATTACAGTACAGTCATAAATTGAAGATGAGTTTCAAGAGCTCATCTTTAATTCTAAATTTTTATTTTAAGATTGAAAAAAGCTTATTTTAATGATCTCTGTAACTATAGTGGGAATGAGAAATAATTAGGCTTCATTTGATAGGTCTGGGATATCTTTATATTAAAATTTCAGAAAGTAAGACATTTGCTTGGAATGGAACATCAAGTGAAATTTTAGGAATTTGTCAATGTGCTAATAGCTTTGATATAAGTAAATATTGATCATCCCAAAACATGATGAAGTGTTTGATGTCCATTGTATAATAATGGTTTGTGGTATGTTTTTTGGTCACTGAGGAAAATTGAGAAATTTATGAATGATCACATATTGCATTCAGGGAGAGATGACCACAGCTTACTACATAAATTAGTCCCCCTGAGACAGACTAAAGATGTGCACTAATAAATGTAGATCCTTAGAAACAAAACCAAGATATTGGAAGCCAACTTGAATTTCTATCACTAGATAAATTCTAGTATCAAGGTGTTACATGCCTACCAGTGTTTATAGTATCACAATTCAAAACATTTAAGTTATGGAAGCACTGTACATGCACATCAACAGATGAATGGACTAAGAAATATAGTACACACAATAAGGTATTATTCAGTTATTACGAATAAATTTGAGTCATTTGTAAAAAGTCCAGTAGATAGATTTTAAGTGAAATATATCAGACATAGGTCAAATATTGAATGTATTCTCTAATATGAGAAACCAAAAAAACAAATAATTTAAAGTGGAAAATTAAAAAATACAGTAAAACCTTAAATTGTGAGCAAACATTTCTGCTAATTGTTAACTTGGTAAATAAGTGAAGTCTTGCAATAAGAAAACACTAATATCTTAGTTCATGAGCACTCTGGTTTGCAAACGATTCCATTCACTAACAAAAGTATTAAGCAAACTCTCACTTCTGTTCTCAGTCTAAACATCAGGTGACAAACTTGACCCCGGGCATCTTCCTCACCCAAAAACAAATGCAGCAATCTTTCCCAAAATCATAAAACAAATTAAGTTCTTAAGCTCAGGTACCACTGTGGTATGTAATGCCCAGCTTCACATAATCGCAACCGAGCTGATGGTTTTTCTCTCACTCTCCCTCAGTGTAGAATGGGAGTTACCATCTCCAAAAAGCCAGAGGTTATGGGGATTTGCTCTGCAGAGAAAAATGCCAAAAAACTCCTTGTTTCAGTTGAGAATAAGAACATGTGAAAAATGAGGGAAAAAGTACAAATTTTGTAGAAATCACCACCCAAATAAAGTTGTAGTAGTGTGAACAATCAATCTGCTTAACAGCACTTTTCCACAAAATCCTCAAAAGCAAGGGTCATTGAGTAGATTCCTTGTTAAAGTTGCATGAAAAGAAAAAGATTCCATTGAGCCAACACATGGCAGTAATCTAAGGTAACAGAGATCATGAAAGTTGTCCTGCACAATAAGCCTCCTTTCTTTTGTCTCCCTCACATCAGTCGTGAGGATGTGAGGTTCAAAGGTAATTGCAGGTTAGTTGGTTTTTCATTGTATTTCTTTGTGTTCTTTTATATTATATTATATTATATTATATTATATTATATTACATTATATTATAGTACTGCAAACATTTTTGTAACAATGTTCTTGGATTGTGGAACCCATCTGAGTTTTCATTATTTCTTAAGGAAAAATTTGCTTGGATGTACAAGTGCTTTGGATTACAATCGCATTTCTGGAACATTACGCTTTCAAAGCAAAGTTTTACCATAGTAAGAAGCAAGACAGACTCTGGAAACAGAAGGGAGATATGAGAAAGAAAGATAAAAGGAGCTAAGAGGAAACGAGTAACTATTGTCAAGGTGCAGTAGGTTATGTTACATTACTTTACATTATGTTACGTTATGTGACATTATGTCATGTACCAGTTCCCCAAGATGAAGGTGTGTGACCAATATACACTAATAAAATCTAATTTTAAAATATTACATTCATTTCAGTTGAATTGATTTGGAGAATTCTTTCTGAAATTCCTTGACCAGTCCAATCCATGCATCCTGTTGTTTTGCTGCACAAGACAAAGAGACCACAATTGCTGCCCCTGCCACCCTTGCCAAGAATGGTATGCGCACAGGCTCAGTGTGCCCTTGTCAGACTTCTGCATCTCAGGTCAGCAAGAGAGCGATGCAGGAAGGCAGAGAAAGACATATTGACCTGACCTTTTTGGTTGAGTCATCTCAAGTGAAAAGTGGGTCTACATTTTAACTGATTGTGATTTTCTTAAAAAGACCTTTAGAGTTTTATGTCCAATTGAAACAAAGTCTCCCAAATTATTTAAAAGCTTGTATATAATATTATCTTTATTTGTAGTCTAATATTCACAATGATCATATGTTGAACTACTATTTGTAATTTTGTTGCTTTTTATGAATAATATGCTAGAAATGAATGTTATGAAAAATATGGGGGGATATAGAATTTCTGTTTATAATTTACAGTTTGTGCTGCATTGCTGACCTGTAATAATATTCAGGAATCCACAGTGAATACTAAAATAAATTCGAATACATTTATAAAGGTGTTTTTTGAATCTATCAAAGCTTCCTATTACTAATAAATACATTTTAAAATTTTATTTTAATGATAAATATTTCACTAAATGGACAATGAACATGAAACAGTCCTTCTGTAAATCCATTCAATTTTAAGAGAAAACTCTAAATTTCCTATGAGTTTGGGTTTGTTTTGTTCAGGCTCAGATTTAGTCAGTTTCTATGAATTTATAAATTGTAAATCACATGCTCTGTTAAGTCGCAGAGGTAAATACATTGATGTATTATACATCAAGGTTTTCTGAGACAGTACAAGGTATGTGTGATTATTTGGAAAATGCTAAACAGTCATATTTTAATTCTCATCGTGTGTATATATGTATATATATTGTTGAGATAGTAAATAGCAATAATATAAAGATCATGAAAACACTCATACAAACGTGTTACAACATGCTTTCAAAATTTTTTCACAAGTTTTTTAAATAATTTGAGATAGTATTAAAGACATACCGTTTTGACACTTAAGTATGTACATATAGATTGTAGTTTAAAACTAAACTATAAATGTTTCTTAGTTGCCAAATTTGTATGTTGAATTTTGAAATTTGTATGTAATCTAAATTGAACAAAGTAATCCTTTATAATTATACAGTTACTTAAATTTATGTATTAAAATGACAGTTTATTATTTAAAATCATTTGTTCCAGATACTGAATATTGCCAGTTCCAATTCTAATTTTCATTGGCTATAACAAACCTCACTCTCCCATTCTCTAGACATCCCATTCTCTCCTTAGTTTTTAGTTCTTGGTTTTCTCCATTATCTTTGCCGTTCAATTCCTAGGAAAGGGCAGAAAATGTGGTCTGTATTTAGGAGGGCAGTATTTGATATATAATAGTTGTAGGACAGTGTATTTAGGAGAAAGAATTTATGACATTTTTCAATTCCAGATTCTGTTTATCTGTTTATATGCATTCTTATTGGACAGCCAATTGATAGTCTCTCCAAAATTCCTTTATTATATGCATTCTTACTGGACAGACAATTGATAGTCTCTTCAAAATTCCTTTATTGTCAATGAAATACATACTAACCAGGTTAGTTCATGTAACCTTATTTCTATTAATAAAATTAATATTTCCTTGAAATCTGTTTAAGTATGTTATCAAATTTTATTTTGTTCACATATAAATGTGTATTATAGAGAGAAACTCAATAAGATAAAATCATTATGTTGTAACTACATACATTTTCAGTAACAGCATTAATTAGAAATCTGTGACATAACTGGACAAGAAAAATGTTTGATGTTTAAATCTTTTCCTAGGCTTTGATATTTCAACATAAACACAGGCTCTGGTAATTCAGTATTATAGTATCTCAATATTAATGTAAATGTTTAAATCAACTATTGCCTGCATAGCCATGAAAATAGCATCTGAATAAAGATTACTAATATTTAAAAAGGTGCTTAACTTGATGTCATATAAAATTATGTGAAAAGACTTCTATAGTTGATGAAAGGGTTGTTTAACCACATTTTCTTATTGGTCCATTAATAAAGTTAAAGGTAATTAATTGACTTATTTATTAGAATGACTCCATGCTTTCCTTTCTAGTTACCAGTTAGGAGTGTTTTATAAAAAGTGCAGATAAAAAAGGTATTTTGATCTCTGCATATCAAGATCTACAATTTTACTTAACTATTGAAAACACAGGCAGCTTGCTGTGTAAGTTATACCAAAAAATTCACTATAATTGCATGTGTTGAATTTAACATTTTTTCTTTTAATTATCTTTGCAGGAAACATGACATTGAAAGGATATAAGTTTAAAAAAATCAAATAGCAATTTTGATATAATTGTTTCACAATTTGACCACATAAATTCCTTTAACTTTTAATAAGTGTTATGGCTTAACATAATTTTCTTTCATCAGGATTTGTTTACTTATTCCCTTTTCTCATACTGAAACCTTATGTATATAATATTATTCACATTTGTTTGAAAAATTAGCAGATCACTATAAAAATGAAATGATTAGGGAAAATTCACATAATATTTTGTCATCTTCCTAAACTTCTGTTATGAAATCACTTTTACAAACATTAATCATTTATCATAATTTCTATTTTATTAATAATCTTAAATATGTCCATATTTATACATTGGAAATATGTTTAAAATTACTCATACAACTACTTTTCTGTTTCATTACAGCCAATACAGTCGTGAAACTTCCATTTCATCATTCATGTCAATGACAAAAAGAAATGAAGCAGCATAAGTGTTAAGTAAGATGTCTTGAAAGTTTTATATAGGGAATATTTATGGTACACATGGATTTTTGTGGACATATTGCATCAAGTCAGTCAATGCTTAAAAATATTAACATGAAAGCCACAGAAAGTATCAAAGCTGTAAATAAAACATTTATCTGAACAAAAATGATTTCAACATAAATATGACGCATGTGCTAAAACATATCCTTCCTTTAAAACTGTAATATTTATCCATGTTTAGAAAACTATGTGCAATATGCAAGTGCAAGTCACAGTTTTTTCAAGTACAAGGTTAATGATTTTACAAGTGAAAGTTCAGTAATTTTAAAAATCAGTGATGCCTTAGTATACTTCTAAAATATGAGCCAAATGTTTCTTACTTTTGTAGCAAATTTGTTATAAACAGAACAGCTTTTTTTCTTTTTAAGAAAAACTTTTTTCAAAAATTGCTTAACATATTATGTTTCTTTATCAACAGTGGAATGAGCATGTTAATCTCCTTTTCTACATTTCATTTTAAATTAATCCAGATATATGAAGGGCAGACTGATTGGAGAACTTAAAGGTGGTTGAAACTTCACTGGATGAGTAAAGCAGGATTCTGGACAGGTTTGATGGGTTGGGGAAGCGTGACATTGGTGCTCAGCCTCTCAGAGAGCCTCAGCTGAGCAGCTGTCCCCGCTCATATCCATCCACCATGATGTTCTCCCTCCAGTCAGACCTTGATTAATATCCAGCTGACCAAAGACTGATACCTACGAAGCCCCGGCCAAATGATTTTTTTCTTGTGTATTTTGTTCCAAAAGTAAGAAAGCTGGTTATTATCATGTAGTATAAGTTTATGAGTACATCAGTTAACTTCTCAAATATTGACTGTCATGTTTTGGCCACTTTTCAATTGTTAGCAATATTTTGTACCAAAAAGCAACAATGAGATTTGAAGATCTGAAGGGGGCAAGCTAAAAGGATTCTGCGATGCTCCAACCAACATCTGCAAAAAAAAGGCTGAACGAAAGCATATTAAGTTTTACTTTTGTCTTCCTCCTCTGGCAAAAAACCTGATAGTTGCTCTCCATGTCTACGTTGGACACTGATGTCTGTTACCAGTAATGGCAATCTCTCAGTCACCCATAAAAATTCAGACAGTCCCCAATTTGTAGCTTTAAATCCACAGATTTTGAATGGGTATCTATTATGTAAATTCAATAATTCAGAAAAGAGAAATGAGCATTTCATTAAATATTATGATTGCTTTAGTTACTGAAAGACTGAAAAGTCATATCCTTCAAATACAAAATATGGCCAAAGCTTTCATACATAAATTTAAATTTTTGAAAATAATAAATATGTACATATTTAATATTTGGCATCATTTATTCGGTTTGCTTGCTTTGAAGTCAGAGGTCAAAACAGCCCTCACTTCTTTTGTATAGTTCAGAGAGCAATGTTAATGCTTTCCCAGTGAGAAATATCTCAGCCTAATTCACCTTGGTATCCAGTGTATAGAATACTATGAATATACCACTAAATTAACCATGATATCCATATATTTATTTATACATTCTCATTGGCACATACCTCTATAGCTATAGGTTTAGAAAACTATACACTAAATGTAAAAGTGTAAAGCTCAAAATAAGTCAGATAATTTCTGTAGTAATAAAATAACTGGAACAGAAATGAAACCTGTAAAATTTCAAATTCTGAAGTTTATAGTTGGTTTATAAAACAAACTTTAAAAACCATTGGGACCATGTACAATATATTTATGTCTTGCATTATATCAAATGTAAGTAATGACTCTTTGTTGTGTTCTAGTGACCTATTATTATATCTGAATAATAAGTATCAAAGAAATAAAACACAGAGATGATATACAGCATAAAAACACCATGAGCTTTGATGGCATAAAATATGTTTAAAGAAAAAAAAAGTAAAAATTAACAAATAATTTAAAACAAACAGAAAAAAGAAACAAATGTGCTCTGTGTGTGAGAGTATGTATATTATGATGATGTTTCTACACAGCATAACTACATCTCCATTATATTAGAGGCTTAGAGTTAAGGTTTGCAGACATAGGGAAACCAGACTATATATTAATGATTTTGGATCAAGCTGAAGGCAGAATAAGTTAACAGCGACCAATACCTTCTGAACATTACTGAGTTGTCCAGTATACATTCTTCACTTAACTTTATATTTAAAACTATTTTGAAAAGAGTGATTTCTCAGAAAAAAGTTAATAGAACTCTGTGAATGTTTTAAAACTACACTAAGTAGAAGATATGAAATCACAAAAAATGCTTGTGTAATATATGCTATAACCAGATGGCACAAAATACTCCAATTTACTCTTGTTACTTGCTCATTTAAATTTCAGTTTTAAAGTCTGAGAGTAGACCATTAACTTTTTTCAATGACTCCCTGGTGCCCACTTGATATGACTAAGAGCTCTAACTTTTTCCTTTAATCTTCTTCAAACTATGACTGTATTTCACAGTTTTTAGCATCTGCACTGACCTTGTACATATTTCAATCCAAACAGAATGGTTTATGATTTAGTAAATAATGTGATGCTTAAAGTTCCAAATTCCCCTTTTAAAAAATCAATCAGAACCACCCTTCTATCTATCCTGGATCCCATCTTTTCTCTTATTCAGCAAACATGTTCTAACGATGCTACTAAAAGCTAATAATAAAAAGTTGAGTAAGAGATAGCACTGCCCTCGTAAGACTCTAACTCCTCATAACTTCTCTACCAAAACACCTAAAGTTCGCCAGGGATTTAGCTCAGTGGTATAAGCACCCTACTTGGCAAGCACTAGGTCATGAGTTCAATCCCTGGTACAAAAACCAAACAAAACAAAATCAAACAAACAAACAAAAAAAAACCCCCTAACATTCATATTCTATGAAGTCCTTCTAGGCAGTCATAATTCGAATACATCAATCCTGAGTTTGTTTTATACGCATTATATACATTCTAAAGTATTATATACATTCTAAATCTTAGGAATAAAATATGCAGGATAATTTCTGTGGTTGCATTTTGGCAAGATTTTAGTGAAATTCCCATGCCATCCAATTTACAAAATCAAGCACTGTTTATTATAATTCCTCATAATCCAAAGGAAACTACATTCTAGTAATTTGCTTACATCAGGTTATCAATGGTAGTTTGTTATACATGAATGTTTTAGTGAGCAATGAAATATATTTACCTCATTTAAACATAACACTAAATTTGAATTTATCAAAATAATTTTGCATGGGTTCAATGAGTAGCATCATGAAGAATCTTAGAAAACTGAAATTAAAAATACTAACATGATACAAACTGAAGTTAGAGCTTATCACAACTGTTACTGAAGTGCTGGAGAACACTGCACCACCAGTGAGGTAGATGAATGTTAATTCCAAAACCAAAGTGTAACATGCAGCCAGAGGCTGGAGGAAATGGAAGGCAAGATTTACACTTAGTATTTAAGTGGTCAGTGCTCAGGCATGGGGAAAGCAAAACCAACACAGATACCGCGGTTCTGTGGCTCTTCTAACTGGATGCTTGCACTAACAAAACCACTTAGGCTTGCTTCTACATTGTATTACCTCTGAATTTTTGGCATAAGTCTTATATTTTGGCTCTCTGATCCTTCATCTAGTTCAAGCATATTAGCTTCTGGATAATTCCAGACAGCAAATAGACTAACATTCAATTTCTACAGCAAGAGGAGTATCTTTTATTAAAGAATATTCAAAAGATGGTAAAATATCGAAATGTTATGATGAGAACCTGATTTCAGTAGACAAATTCCCCATATTCATTAGAATTTAAAGTGGCAGTATGTTTCCTTTATCTTTCTTGAATGTACATTATTACACAGAATTTCTCCCGAACTAGGTGCTGCAAGGGAAAAAAAAGTAAAATATAATAATGAAAAAAGAGTAACCAAAAATTATTCCTTCAATGAAATTGTTTTTCATTATGAAGCTATAGAAGTCCTGTGTTCATTAACATAAGAATATAAATTAAATAAATTAGGAAATTAACAATGGTTAATATGTTGTGTATTGTTATCTTCAAAATAGTTGCTCAGATTGCAAGCCACAGATATGCAAAATTGATCAAACAATATAAGCACAAATTATTCTCTTTAATAAAGTAAAAGAAATTAGTAGTCTAACTATCTTAGCTATCTTGTATGTATTTTTGTCTTCTTTTCTCTTCCTTCTTTTCTTCTTCCCTCCATCCCAGTCCTTCCTTCCATCACAGTTGCTAAAATTTAGAAAAAGAGAAACGATACATAAGAAATTAATGAGGTGAAAATGAAGCAGCTTGGAGGTTGGAGGTCAGAGTGCAGAGGAAAAATGAAGAAGGTGGTTGTTATGGATTAAAAACTGGTGGTCAATTTAACGCCAGCTAGATTACATCACCATGGTGCTGAGTGTAGATGTTTCGCCTGAGGAAAGGTGCCGGCATAAACAGAGACATGGAGAAGGAGAAGCTGTGTGTTGAGGCATTGTGCGTTCTCCTGGAGAAGCTCTAGTCCTCACATAGAGCATTGCTTCCTGGCTCCAGAGAGGGAGATGTGGGCTGCTTGGTCTCCAGGATGAACTCATCACACTGGCTTCCGGGCATGTACTCAAATGTGCTTGTCGGAGGAGGAGCTTGGGCCCTCTGTGTTGCTGAGGATGGCTGTGGTGCTTTTCAGGACAGCCCTGGTCTTTGTGAATGTGACTTCTTGGCTCCAGTGTAAAACCCTCAACCTATCAGCACAGCTCCTTCACCCTGCTGGCATAGACTTTCTAGCTTCCACCGCTGACTTTTTGGACCTTCCCAGCACGGATCTGTAAAACAGACTGGTGTGAATCCTTCTTGTGGACTCTAGACCTCCAGTTGGACTCGTGGTAGGCATTGTCATGAGCTCTGGGTCTTCATCTGGACTCATGTGGGACATTGCTGTGGGATTCAGGCCCTTGGCTGAATATTCTAAGTCTTTAGTGTTGTGGATAGATTTCTTGCATTTTCTTGTGTTAACTCTGGGTGACCATCATAAAACAATATTATAAATTCCATGTCCTGATTCTAATTGTTCTCCACACAACCTCTGACTACAACAGTGGTGCTTATCTTTCTTTGTTTCTTATGTAGTTATTCATTTTGCTATTTGTTTGCTCAATTATTTTTGTCTGTGAGAAAGTGGATAATTCCAATTCCTTGAATAAACACAGCACTTTCTGTTATGTTACTCACTTTTTCCAGGCAGACATACTAGATTCATAAACGACTTCATCTTGCATAAAATTCTAAAGTTATATTAGTCTGCTCATTCCACCATTTATGAAAAATAATGCTTCAAACTAGATAGTTTAAAAAGAAACATTTATTTTTCCCTAGTTCTGGAAGCTGAAAGCCCAAGATAAAGGTGTCAGTAGATTTGTTCGCCTCTGCAGCCTTTCTCTTTGCATTAATATAGCCTCTAACAGCTTATTCTATAAATTATTGCCCTCTGCATCTGTCCAGGTCTCTTTATTTGCTCTAATTTTCTTTTTTATTAATGACTCCAGTCACATTGGCTATGGGTCATCCTAATAACTGCATTTAAAATATTCTCTTTAGATAGTTATTAAAGACAAAAACAAAAGTAACTTCCCATTCGTATGTACTGGGCATTAGCACAACAACGCAGTTCATCAAATAGCAATGAGTAACTCTGAAATTACTTAATTATGGTCATTGTTTCCTGTCACCTCTACCGCATCTTGCAGCTCTTTGGACTATACTGATACAGCATCAAAAAATCAAGCAGGGCATAGTTTCATAAACTCATTTTCCTGTGTTGCTATGATCCTGGCATGATCCTCTTTTCTGTTACTCCATCAGTCTGTAGGGAAGTGTTTCTTCCACACTAAGGCTCATCAGGATCTAAAAATAAAGAAATAAGTAAACAGAGTAAATCAGGTTGCATCTGAATTTCCTTATGAAGCAAAATAGTTGTTTGGAAACTTTGAGATAATGTTTGAATGAAATTATTAAAATATTAAGAAATATATTCAATTGCTGCTTTGTTTTGTTTTTATCCTGCATTTGTTAAACAAGTTTACAGTTCTTCCTCTAGAGTAATAATGTTAGTACTTCTTATGAATCATGACTATAGGACAGTTATGGCCTGTATTTAGATGTGCCCCAAACTCTTGTGTGGACATAGGTGGGACTTTACTAGCTGTGTCTGGAGTGTGTAAAGCAGGAATTGACTCATGGAATAAAGCATATCCCAAATTCACTATCTGCACAATAAGGGCATTATTTTAATTACCACCAAATATTTTTAAGTTGAATTTTACAAAACAGTGATTTTTATTGTTTACACATAAATAATTAAATCTGAGTTGAAAGTGGCAGATTTCTGACCTTTCTGAAAGGTAAATATAGAGAATAATTTTAAAAACTCAGTAAACTGTGAGTAATCCAGGCTAAATTTTTGTAAATATAAATCACCACCTAAGCTGCATTTGAAGGTAATGTTTTAAGTTAGTGATCTGCAATGGTTGATGGATTACTTTTTCCATTCTTAAATTTTCTTTTTTTCTGACCTGCTAATTTTATTTTTCAAATCCCTTATAAGGATAATTATTCTGATCTTTAAAGTAATTTTCTTTTGTTCTTTAGAAATCACCTTTTGGCAAGGAGAAATTGGTGACTCATCTTTACAGTAACTTTAGACAATAACACTACCATTAGTGAGTTTTCACCTTGTTTCGGAAATGCTGATAAGGCACCCAGCAAGTTTTGTAATGACCTTGGAAAGAGAATGTATCAGTCTCATAACAAGTACTTGTACAAAAAGTAGTTCTAAAAGAAGTTGTTTCATTCCCTAGAGAAAATAATCACATTGTATACACTTAAATTCAGGTTAAATTATTAACTCCTTAGTGTCCCGCTTTATGCTATTTTTCTGAAGATGGCTCTCTCTATATTTTCATATATATACAAAGAGGGGAAAACATATGCTATATGTTTTATATATATATATATATATATATATATATATATATATATAAATAAAATCTTTTATATCACAAAACACTTCGTATCATTATGAATGTGACTTCTCCATTTCAGCAAGAGAATACTAAGGATTTTATTCTTCTACACATGGAAATTTAAATCATTATAAATCAAAATCAATAATATTAAAGCACAAATGGTGTTTTAAATTATTCCAACAAATATAGATTGTTTCACCTAGAGATTTCCAAGGAAATCATATGGTCACTGTTTACTCAAAGAGGACATCTTTGAAAATATTCTCTCAAAAATGAGCATAATAAATCTACCCATGACAGGGAACCAGAGCCACACATCCCCTTGAACAGATTTAGATTATAATTTTTACTGAGTGTTTACTTTCCTCTGTTGCTCCTTTATTAATCCTCTTGTGTAAGAAACAGTATTTCATAAAAGATAGGTTTTGCTACAGTAGTAAACAACCAGATTTACTACCAATTAAATAAATTATGGTTTAATTTTTTTTTCAAAAGTCACTATTCAGAAATTCCAGGATATTTAATTGTGCTCTTTAGGGAGGAATAAAGTTTCTTCATGTTTTTCTCTGCTATCATCAAAATTTACTTTTTAAATTATTAAAAGAGAAAATAAACATTAAAAAAGGAAGACTAAAATAAAGCCCATTTTCTCTTCTTTCAACTATGTGTCTTAATGTGAAGCAAATCTTATGTACATGAAGAGCACATTGTGATATGGTTCAAAACCTGGTAGGGCTTTCATTTTATTTAATTTATTTATTTATTTGTCTTTTTGAGACAGGTTCTTGCTATGCAGTTCAGGCTGGCCTTGAGCTCACTTTGTAGCCCAGGCTGGTCTCAAACTCACAACTATCCTCCTGCCTCAGCCTCCCAAGTGCTGGGATTACAGGTGTGAGCCACCATGCCCGGCTCAGGACTTTCATTTTAATATTGTCTGATGAAAATAAAAGCTTTATATTTTAGTCCCAAAGAGATTAATCAGTGGTGTTATTGTTTTGTGACTATGGTAGTTTTATAGCTCTTATCAGAAATCATAAAGATTTGTTTTGCATCTCTATTTCAAGAGCTCTTGAAGTTTATCTTTAAATTGTGTGCCCAGGATTTTATAAAGTTAATGAAGAAGGTACTTATATTTCTGAAGACATATATACAGAAGCTTCATTTGAAATTTTCTAGGAAAAAGTTTAATAATATCTCCAACTATATATGTCATAAGGTTTAAATTTAACAAAAAAAATAAATAAAAATTTTATGTGTGTTATGTCCTAGACCAGCCATATACTTTATCTAAAATACTGGCATTGTTCAGTATATTTGGGAACATTATTTTATAATATGTTTACTATACAAAAATTGATTCATCAATCCTTGTTAATAGTTACTTAAAATAACAAATATAAATTTAAATTAATGAATTATTTTAATCATTGAATTATATCATATGTGGTCACTTAAACATCCTAAACTCATGGAAACCTACATTAACTTTCTTATTTTGGAAGATTTTAAATTATATAGTCTTTTCTTTTCTTTTTAATTTTAAAGAGAAAAATGTAAAACAAAAAATAAAACAATAATGCCAAGTTTCAAAACAGGATGATAAGAAATTAACAATGATTAATATATTGTGTATTGTTGCCTTCAGAGTAGTGGCTCAGATTACAAGATATAGGCATGTAAAATTAATCAAGCAATATAAACACAAACTGATCTTTTCAATGAACTAAAAAAACTAGTAGTGAAATTATGTTAGTCACCTTGTATGTATATATATTTTTTTCTTGCTTCATTTCTTCTTCCCCCCATTCCAGCTGTTCTTTCCTTGTGAGCACTTTCTTTTCCTTTCTTGGGAAATCTATTGGAGATCTTATATTTTATTTACTCTTTTAGTTTCTTACCCTAAGGAGACAAGATCATGCTTAGTGTGCCTGATTTATTCCACTTATGAGTACAGTCACTGGTTCCATCCATTTATGAAAGCCTCAAGTTTATCCTTCTTTATAGAAGACTCCATTATATTAAAAAAACACATTTTTTATCTGTTCCTTGGTTGAGGGACATTTGGGTTGTTTCTGTGATACAGCTATTACAAATTGCACTGCTACAAACATGGATGCACATAAGTGCAGTGTTCACTGCGGTACAATGTTTTTAATTCTTCTGGTAAAATACCCAGAAGGGGTGTATCTAATTGGCTATCTAATCCTAGTTTTTTTGAGAAATCTCCACACTTATTTCCACAGTGGTTGGACCAGTCTGCACTGTCACCAATGGTAGAGAAGGGTTCCTTTTCCCCCACAGGCCCTGCAGCGTTTGGTATTGGTTGATTTATGGATGATAGCCATTCTGTCTGGAGTGAGATGGAATCTGAATGTTGTTTTAATTTGCATCTCTTGAATGACCAATGATGCTGAACAGTTTTTCATACATTTATTTACCATTTTTATTCCTTCATCTGAGAAGTGTGTATTTATCTCAGATGCCCATTTTTTTTTCTAATTTTTTTTTTACTGGTATCGGGGATCGAACTCTTGACCACCTGCTTGCAAGGTAGGCGCTTATGCCACTGAGCTAAATCATCAGACCAAGATGTCCACTTTTGGATTGGGTCACTGAAGTTGGGAAATTTTAGTTTTTTTTCAAATCTTTATATGTTCTAGATTGAAGTCCTTTGTCTGAGGGACAGTTGGCTAACTTTTTTTTCATTCTGTGGATTTTCTTTCACTTTGTTGCTGATTTCTTTTGATGTATAGAAACTTTTTAATAAGATGAGATTTCATTTGTTGATTCTTGGATGTATTTCTTGTGGAATTTGGTTTTATTCAATATTAAAACAGAAACCTTAAATATACTGGAAGAGAAAGTAGGTAGAAATCCCAAAGACATAGAGGTAGGCAGAGAGTTATGAACCAAAAATAATAAAGTAGTTTATACATTATGACCAAGTGGGATTCATTCTAGGAATGCAGGGATGTTTCAACGTATGCAAATCAATAAATGTAATACACCACATCAACAGAGCCAAATACAAAAATCATACGATTGCCTCAAAAGATGCAGAAAAAGCTTTTGATAAAGTCCAACATTCATTCATGATAAAAACTCCTCAAAAATTATAGTAGATGGCCTTTACCTCAGTACAATAAAAGCCACCTATGAAAAATCAATAGCCAACAACATACTAAATGGACAAAATCTGATACCTTTCACTCTAGAATCAGGAAGAAGACTATGATGTCCACTATCATCACTCCTATTCAATATATTTCTGGAAACATTAGCCAATGCAATTTGACAAGAAAGAGAAATAAAAGGAATAAGAATAGGAAAGGAAGAAGTTGAATTATCATCATTCACAGATGACATGATACTCTATATAGAAGAACCCCAAAACTCCACCAAAAAACTTCTAGAATTAATAACCAAATTTAGTAGAGTAGCTGGATAAATTCAGCACTCAAAAATTAACAGCATTCCTGTACATAAACAACAAACTCAGAGAAAAAATAGGGAAAGCTCACCCTTCACAATAACATCCAAAAATGAAACAATTAAGAATCAATCTAATAAAGGAAGTAAAAGTTCTACACATTGAAAATTATAGGACTCTGCAAAAAGAAATCAAATAAGGTATCAGAAAATGACAAGATGTATCTTGATCACAGATAGAAAAATACTGTGAAAATGGCCATACTCCTAACATTGTTATACACATTTAATGTCATCTCACTCAGTATACTATTGTTTTCTCTTAAAGACATAAGATATAATAGACAGGAATTTTAAAATATTCAAGCAAGAGTAAATTTTTATGATCTACCACCAGATCAAGGAAAAGAACGTTTTGTCTTTCAGAATTCTCACTTTGTCAGTTTCTGCTTATTACCACATTTTTAACCAAAATTCTGACTTTTGAAACTAGTACTTTTTTCAGTGAAGAACTGAAACAATCTAAAAGGAAAAATTCTTCCATAACTAGTTTTCTCATTCCAACTTATATTTATGTGGTACATTCATATTTTTATGTACAACTAGTGTATCTATTTGTTGTATAGCAACCCAGTGTGTGACTGCATGTGATTCATATATTGATTTTATGACAACACATAATACATTAGCTTCTCAGTTTTGTGAATCTTAAAAGTAATGATGCAATTAATTTATTTTTGTTATTTTGTAAATCAGTACATAATGCCATAAAGTTGTATAAATTGATATGATAATATACAATATTTTAATGTTTGTATATATTGATTAATGTTTAGATTAAATTCAATTTAATTACCTCCTCAAATACATCATTTCATAGTGGTGAAATATGTCAAAATCCTTTCTTCTAGGTTTGTGAAATGCACAGTACGTTATTTCCATCCGGGTCACACTACCTTGTAACAGTACACCAGACCTTTCTCCTTCCTACTCTGTATTTAGTAACCATTAATCAACCTTTCCTTACTGTGACTTACTCTAGCCAGACTTTAGTTCCCACCATGTTATGCTCAACTCCTTTGACAACAGCACCTTTTAGATTCCACATAGGATCATGTGCTATTTGTGTTTCTGTGTTAAGCTTATTTGACTTAACACACTGATATCAAGTTTCAATCATTTTGATACAAATGTGTAGTGTTCTGTTGTGTGCACATACCTCTTGCTAGAATTTGTTCATTGATAGATAGGCCATTGACTTGTTCCAATTCCAAAGGTACTGTGAACAAAGCTGCAGTGAAAATGAGTTGCAGCTGTTTTTTTGACCCACTGAATTAATCCCTTTTGAACAGATACCCAGTAGTGGGATTGCTAGATCATACAGTAATTGTTTTAAATTTTTGTCAAACCTCGGTACTGTTGTCTAAAATGATGAAAATTTACATTTCCACCAAGAGGGCTCCAGGTTATTGTTTTGTTGTTATTGTTTTCTTTGCTTTGTTTTTTCTATACAATTTTGGCAATACAATACCCAGGGGTGTATTTCCTGCTTACACTGACATCTGACAGTGACACCATCCAAAGATGCTGATCTCCAGAATGCAAGAGTTATGTAACAGGCAGACTTTCAATGAGATTTCCAAGAAAGAACTGAGAGGCGAAGAAGGAGATACTGAGAGGGCTCCATGGGAAGCTCTGAGAACAAAGTTTAATGGGCAATGTAGATCTCAGAGAGTTGAAGATGTCAGAAATATGGAATATCTGCTGAGAAAATCTGCAGACTAATAATGAGACCAGCCAACAACAAAGGCGATATGGCTGCAAACAATGAGAGAGCTATTAGTGTGGGACTGTCCACGCTTTCAAGCATTCATATCTCAGCACCAAATGTCCCAGAAACCAGATATGGACCTACAGGACTTAATGTGTGTCCTGCTGTACTCTGGCCTTTCTTTGTTCTAATTCTTTTCTGTTAATCAATTCTTCCCTTTTGGAAGGAGAATTTTTATCCTGTGCTATTGTACTTCAGCATTATGTAGCTTTGTTTTTTATAAGGCATTCTAGTGAAGAGT
Organism: Hydrochoerus hydrochaeris; assembly: GCA_004027455.1. Lineage (NCBI taxonomy): Eukaryota > Metazoa > Chordata > Mammalia > Rodentia > Hydrochaeridae > Hydrochoerus > Hydrochoerus hydrochaeris. The sequence continues at coordinate 68,415 of PVLA01005586.1, forward strand.
TTTCCTGGAATCTCAGAACACACTTGGACTTTGAAATTTGATGGTAATATCGAAATTTTTGCAAAAGAATTATTGTGTTTCCATCGTGTGTGTGTGTGTCAAGTATCATGTCTCAGAAATGTGAAGGCTTGCTAATGCAGATCCAGTAAGATTCCCATTAAGTTTTCTCTGTATTTCACATTTGGGGACTCTATGATTAGCCAACACATAGATATATAGATTTCATACCGTTTTCATCACTGCTTTGCCTCTACTGTCATTCAGTGAAACACCCACCTTGTCCTTTAATAGTTAAGTGTTGCAACTTGTCCTCTGCCACTCCAAGGTCCAGCTATATCCATTACATTTCCCGGCAGAGTAATTGTGGATCCCACAATTAGGTCTGACATATGAAGAAGGGCAGTGAAGGAGATTTTCAAGAATATTGGTGCCCCTGTCAGAAATCTGATTCTTAAGGTATTAGTGAAGGGTACATCTTACATGGAGGAGTAGTTTTTACCTGGAAAATCCACTCCTCTATTGATAGGTCTCTGAGCCTTTGAAAAAAAATATAAGCTTCTTCAGCTCACTCATGTTGTGCTATCTTTTGATACACATATTACCTAAGCAAAGTAAAATCTTATTAACTATGTGAGCTACAACTTTCTGCTTACTGCCCCTCTATCAAGAAATTCAGCCCGATTCAGATTTATATTCATTTTGCCTTCATCACACACCCTTCAAATATATTCCATACCTCTTCCCTGAGACCTCTGGTGGGGAGAATTTGTAAACTCCAGATTTCTTTGGGAGGATATGTACCTTCTCATTAGTAATAGCTCACCTTTAAAGGTGTTCCAAGATTTGAGCCTGATAATAGGTCCAGAAGTGACAGTGACTGATGAAAGGGAGTGTGGAGGAACATCAGCATTATCTTGCTTGGAAACTCCAGGAGAGAAGGTCATTACTGTCTTCATAAGCAACATGGAATTAATTCCCTCAGGTAGATGAAGAGAAGTCAGTATATAAGGCTGGGGGTAGAATTCCTCTGAGAAAGGCTGGCCAGCCCAATTAGCTAAATTTAGAAGAATTTAGGATTGACTATCCATAGCCTAATCAGGGTTCTCCCAGACAGTTCTCACCTACTTTAAGAGATGCTATTCTCTTCTGATGTATGTTATTACTTTAATTGCAGATCACTTCTAGGATGAGAGTTAAACTTCATCTGTAATTCAAGCAATCACATGCTGAAGTGTTGTACTTGGTTTTCAGTAACATCGCACCAACAGCTACAGGAAAGAAGACTCAGCACACACTTGCAAACACTGAGCTTATGCCTTGCTAAAATTAAGAAACTAAATGTTTGGTTTTATGATCATATTATTTTGCAATGGGATACCAACAGCAAATGCCAAATACCATTATATGTCTCGGTCTTCTTTAAAAAGTTCAAAATTATTCTGCATGGTTACTGAATTTCTTGGATCCCACAAACGGTGAATTAGAAAGTGTCAAATGGACCTATATTATAGACTTTTTTAGATAATTCAAAATACGGACTCGTAGTACTCTCTACATTATCAGAAGGAGAGATTATTGCAATATTAGGTCTTAACTAGTTAGAGTCAACTCCAGGAGCCATGATGGAAAATGGAAATTCATCACTAATAGATTTACAATCCACAAATAGAATTACAAGATTAGAGTTTGGCCTCCAGCATTGGAGACAAAGGACCCAGTAGCTGCTTAGACGAAAAACTAGAAGATACAGAAAAGAATGATCAAAGATTAAGTACCAAGCTTAATATGATGGACTATTTTTGTATTCCTGTCTGTTTTAGTTACTTTCTTCACTGGGACACAATTCCTTACACCTACAACTTAAAAAGGAGAGGTTCACTGTGGCTCGTATTTGATAAAGATTTGATAAAGAGAGTTTGGTCCATAGCTGACCATAGTAGAATATCCTGCATGGAGCAAAGTTGCTTATCACAGCACTGCTAGGAATCTGAAAGCAACCAAGAGAGGAGCTTGGATAGAAGAAAATTCTTAAAAGTTACACTTCAATCACCTTCTCTTTTGAGCAGACCACACCTCTCAAAAAGGTCAATTGTATGTCTCCAAAATCCAATCACTTTCTACAAGTTCCTCCTGGAAATATATGAGGCTCTTGGGGAACACCTAGATCTAAATGCCACACAAGCACTCTCAAAGTTTTGCAAGTTCAAACCCAGCATGGGCAACTTACTGAGATGGCAATACTCTCTTAAAAAGTTTAAAGAATCAGAGACGTAGCATTGTGAAAACAAAATGGATTCAATCCCCAGTACCATGAAAGAAACGCAGTGTTAGCACAAAACTGATGAAGCTTCTTGAAAAGTCGCTACTATGGGTCTACACTGAAGGCCGAAGAAACTGGAGTCTGATGCCCACAGACAAGAGCAGCAGCAACAGTGAAACCTGAATGTGCTTAAGCAAGAGGGAACTTTTTTTCAAATATAGGCACCTTCCTGCTTTTATTCCATTCATTCCATCTGGGTCACAAGTCTTGCTTTGTACCACTGACTTCAGCAGAAGTCTTTGCCTTGGGTTGCTGGTTTACATGCCAATCATCCAGGTAAACACCTCCATAGTCTTAAGCAGAAGTGTGCTTCATCAATCCACTAGATGTTTCTTAATCCAGTCCACAATTATTATTAAAAGTCACAAGTGCAGGGTGTGACAGCAGATAACTTCTCTCTAAAAGGAAAATGATTAGGTTCTGAGTCCAGAACAGAACCTAGTAAGATCATTCCATCCCTTTTTTGTGGCTATAAACCTGTCGTGTATCTCATTGAACTTGGCATTTATCTGGTCTTTAGGTTTGAAACTTCCTAAGAGAACCAGCTTTATAGATAAAGAATGACCTTTATGGATGTTTTGAGTCATATTTCCCACCTCCCATTCCACGTTTTAGGCACCCTCCAGAAAACCAAATTTACATCAAGCCCAATATCATTAAGACATTTGGTGCTACATAAACAGCATTTGGATTGTGTAGGTAATTGTAATAAACTATTAAGTAAGAGTGACAATAAAAAGACCTGGAATAGTAAAAGAAATGATGGTAAGTGAGAATGGTTATGACATAAATTCTCGATAATGCATGACCTTCTTATATACCTTACCGTGGCTGCCACTGGGTGGCTTAAAACATTAGAAATGTAATGTCTTAAAACTTTGCAGTCTAAAAGTCAAAGATCATGGTATTAAAATAGTTCTTTTACTCTTATGCTTTTGAAAGACAAACTTTTTGCATGCTTTTCTCCTTTCTTCTTAAGATTTACTACCAATCTTTGGTTCTACATCACCCTAATTTCTGCTCTATGGTATTTTGTCCTAGTTTATATCCCTGTGTCCAAAACACTGCTTTATATATAAACACAGGTCATGTTTGATTAAGACTCAATTCTACTCTTGCACAATCTCATAGTAAATTACACCCAAATGAACTTCTAAAAAAATAAAGAATAACATTGTGAGAAACTGGGTATTAGAACACTATCATATCAATTTGAATGGAATATCATTTAGTCCACATTACTTGGTGTTTTTCATTATTGGGAAGTAATTCTCATTTGAATAAAAACATGTAGAATTGAAAATGAAAATTTTCATTAAAAAAAAGATAGCTGAAACCTACAAAGTGGATAGAAGAACAAACTTTTGTGAGAGCAAAACTGGAGGGAAAGAGAAAGTTTTAGGGTGAATTAATGGAAAACCAAAGATTACCTTAGGTACAATTGACAAGTGAAAATGAACTGCAGGGAGAACAGAACTGAGTGATTACTTTCAATAGTCCAGTGAGAAAATGTGAAATTCAAAAATACTTGTGAAGAATTTTGGCATGAAAATTTGAATTGAACAGAGTGAGATCTTTTGGAATGGTGACATAGCGGCTTCTCAGCCACTTGCTTCTCCCTCCTCCTTCTCCTCCTGTTCCTCCTCTTCATCCTCTCTTTCCTCTCCTCCTAGTTTTTCTCCTCTTCCTTTTCTTCTTTCTCTTTCTCCTTCTTCTCTCACTCCTCCTCTTTCTCTTCTTCCTTCTCCCTCTTCTTTTCTCTCTCCCTGTCTCTCTGTCTCTGTCTCTCCCTCTATCTGTCTTTCTCCAACTCTCTGTATCACTCTTTTTCTCTCCCACCTTTCTTCTCTCTCCTATTCCGTCTTCTTTTCCCTTTTATATTATTATAATGTGAGATTATAATTATAATAAAGACAAAATGACTAAGCTAGTTCATCATTAGTTGATAAAGAGCCTTTGACAGGATTGTTTAAAAATTTACAAAAGGAAAATATTTGAAAGAAATGATTAAAAGGATAACTACTGTAAATCAAGACATTATAGTTTTATAAAATCAAAGGAAAATAGACTTTTGATATATGTTCTGCCAAAGTGAGCACAGAAAAAGAGTTTTAAAAAATGTAAAGTAGAACTAATTTCTATAAAAAGCTCAAAAAATAGGGCCAATTAATTACTGAACACAGAAATAAGGAGTTACAAGCCATTCATTATAAATGCAGGAAAGAGACAAGATGAGTATTAATGTAGGGAGAAACTCTCCCTTCATATAGATTTATATTTTGTCTGTAAAGAAATAAAGTATCTAAATGGAATTTAAATGGATTAATAGGGTTACAATTTGAAAACAAGTCTGACCTGAGTCATAGGAAGGAATCTCCTTGCAACTTTACTGATTATTGCAGCTTTTGGAGGCTGGAATTTTAATCAACAATTTTTGGAGGATTTGTGTACTTCTCTCCACAGTCTAAGTTTTGTCCATTATAAATACTATAGAAAATTTTTGGGTTGGCTAAGGACTGGCTTTTTCACCAGACATGCATGATTAAAATACAATAAATACATACACATGTTATGTGAAGAATTGTAATGAATTATGTCTTATCTCCAATGAATAAAGAAAGAGAACAGAGATGTATAAAAATGATGGACACTATATTCAGTGTCTGGATATTTTTATGTAATGAAATTGCAGTGGGCAAATTTAGCAGAAGAAATTAAATGGTAATAGTCTGTGACCAAAGAAATGAGCATGTGACTATGTTATTTTGTATGTTCAATGCTGTTTGTGTGAGGGGGTAACCAGGAATTGAACTCAGGAAGTTTTGAGCTTGCCTGGAAGTTGCTTATGGCACTGAGCTATAGCCTCTGCCTAGGTTCAACTCAAAGGTACATTTTTTGTTTTTATTTGTTTAGATAATACACTAGCATATTTTTCATTTCTTTATGATTAATTTACAGTTTAAAGCATCAAACTTCTGTTATGGACTGTTTCATTAGACAATGCAAATGAGAAGATAAACCTTTTCCAGTTGATTGGTACATGCTTGCAGAACCTAATGCTTATGGTCATCTTAGGAGCAGGCACGTGAACTTACCATACGTTAATGTAATATTTCCCTTTCCCCCATCCCCTCACTTACCTCTGTCTCTGTATCCCTTTTCCTTTAAAAAAAAAAAGATCTCCCTGTTTCTTAATATCTTTTCCTTTGTTTTTTCTTAAAAATATTTGTACTTGGATTTCTCATGCAAAAGAAATTATCTGAATAGCTGTCCATACCCTCATACGCAATTAAGGCAAGTAATAGAAAACAAGACTAAAACCAATCAAAACAAAAGAATGAAAGCATTACACGACCTTAAAACCAGATAACAGGAAACGAACAATGGCTACTATAATGTCTTGTTTTCTTCAAAATAGGTGTGTGTATATGAAGGTATGGACAACTATGCAGAAGAAAACAAGAGACATTATGGTAGCCACTGTTGATTTCCTGTTGTCTTATTATGAAGTCCTGTGTTGCTTGCATTGTTCTGCTGATTTTCTTTGGTCTGTTTTGTTTTGTTTTATTCTCTTTGAAATAAAAAAAAATTATCTGACATTTAAGCTTGTGCATTAGTTTTTTTCACTTACCATGACTGTTTCACAGTGCATACATTTTCCTACAAATCAATCTTTTTTGTGTGAGAGTAGTATAAATACATTTATTTTATCCATCTCTTTATGCAGATAGAGTGCACTTTAAAGCATTAGCTATTATGAATTTTGCTGCTATAAAGATGGATATGCATTTATCACTGTGACATGATACATAAAATGTTCTTGCCACAACTGTTTTGAAGCATAATTTGAATTTCAGTTTTGATTTGGGCTGACCAAAAGTTATTGTTGTGAATAGAAGTCATATGTTCTGGGCAGATCTTTGAAGGTTCTTCTGTCTCTTTCATTTTATTCTGTTTTATATATGTTTAAGACAAATAACAAAATATGTATGCATTTGAGCATTTAAGAAAAAATAATAAAGTTTTCATCATTTATCATGAATTAAAAATTGGCAAAACATATGCACATAAATAAGTTTATAAATAAAATGAATAAAATTTCTGACTGTAATTGTGAAAGCCTGACATGATAATATTTTCATCCATATAATTAATTAGAAGATAGGTATCTGTTTTTACATATCCTGTGGATGGGAACATAAGAATATGGCTTATTTTCTAGAAATTTCATTCTTCAGCATGATCTGTGAGGAAAGAAAAATGAGGAAAGAAAAGTTTCCACCAAGCTGTGCACCCACAGGAAAGCCTTCAGTAATTAAATTTATTCAGACTCTTAAACAAAACAAAATCATAAAAATTGATGGCCTGTGACACGTTATTTAAAGTTAATGGGGATAATAAAGTAGAAAAAACTAGTAAAAAGGAGATTAATTAAAAGCTACTAAATTTTGAAGCCAATTCAAGAGAACTCAAGTGAAATTTATTGCTTTGCCTTAGTGCAGTGCATGAGAAATGAATGCAAGAATCTTAGAGACATGCTCTTCAAGATGGTAAAAAAGATACATGCTTACAAATGTTCATTTCTAGAATTTTATTGAAGAAATGGAAGACTAATAGGACAAAAAAAATTAAATAATATGTAAAAATATCTAGTAATCTATTGAGAAGCAATGTGGTGGAAATGATAAAGAAGCCAGTCCTTGCTGACCAAAGGACCTGGTGTTTCTCCCCAGCTACCCTGTGTGATAACTAGGTAAACTTCTCCCCCTCCGTTACTGCATTTACAAAACTTAACAGTGATGTTTGCCTGCTGTGGAAGAAAGTTGATCAAATGAGACATTGTTGAAAAATGTGAGGCAAATGGTACACTATTTCCATAGATACTAAGTTCCCCCAGACAAAATATGATGGATAGGTCCATTATGAACTATTTTATCATATATCTTTTTAACCATTATTTTCACAAGAATCAGATAATGTGTTTGTGGAAAAATTCAGTTGATTAGGTATCACATAGTATTTAGTTAAGTATCATTTTCATTATGATTATCTCCAATGAACTATAAATTGTATGTAAGCAACTTGTGTCCTTGGACCTAGTGTTTCATTTTTGTAGATAAACAGATGAACAAAGGTGAACATCCATGTTATGAATATTTCAATAGGTTATCTACAGAAGGATTTTTAAGAAAAAAAGAGCCTTTGTAGACACTAATAATTTCATACCTGCTGACTACTTGATGCCATTATTAGATGAAATCTATAGGTTAGAATCAAAACTCAGTTGATAAAATAAGAGACAGTATATTCATGAGTTCTCATTATAGCAAGCAGTTTGTACTTCATTAAAAGAAAAAAAATGCAAGTATGTATCATAATGTAAGGATGTGATGTAAGGCAGAAATAAACTCTGGGTCTTCAAAAAAAAGGAAGTAAGGGTGATTACTAGCCTTACTATAGCAAGCTCTGAGTATCATAGACTCTCTTTGCTCTCATACATATGGCATTCCTTTCCACAGCTGCCCAAAATTTCAACCAGAATCCTTTTCTCGCACTGTAAAATATTTCCACACATGACATTGGCTCAAAATAAAGTATACTACAAAAACATTGAAAATGTATCTCAGTTGAAACCCCTAGGATCAATCCCCAGTCACACACACACACACACACACACACACACAAAACAAATTTACATACACAAATAGTACAACAGCAAAACTTTCAGAATCCTATTCTTGAGTTCTCTGACAAATAATGGTAACTATTTACTTGCCACAGTAATCTCTGAAAAAATACAATACTGGTTTTATTGCTTTTCATTCAGATAGTTTTTATCTCTGTAACCTTCCTGAGGGCCCCAAAGACACAATATTTATTACTGCTAAAGATTACATGATCTTTTATGGCTTCTTTTTCCATTGAGTAGAAGAATTTTTCTTACAAGAATCCACACTGAAACTCTTCAAATTCTTTAAACTTTAATTTGATTCTTTTTTCCCTCTAAAAATATTAGTTTCCACTCAATTATTAAATATGTTTATATTTGAGGGGATAATATTTAATTGATGTGTCTGATGCATTTATAACATTAACCATACCTATGTTTCCCAAATTTTGAAAAAGCTTTATTTTTGTTCTTTATGGACAATCATTAGAAATATGATTGTATATTCAGTTTTATAGAGGAGTATAATTTCTCCTAATTATAAATGACTCACATATACTGAGACATCATATCTGCTTCATCTGTGACAACAGCACCAGGTCTCAGAATAATGCATAAATGTTAAGAACCAAAAAAATAATATTTTTGAGTAAATAAGTGAATGTGTAAATCATTCTTAATGCTGTGTCTTGAACTTATTACTCTTTTTTTAAAGCTCCATCTATTTATTTTTGGTGAACAGAATTCTTATTTAGGCAGTAATTCAACTCAAAAATGTTAAGCTATACTAGTCTTCTTTATTTCTACCCATATTATTTAATCTCCAAGTGTTTTAGTTTCTATTTCTTAATTAATTATTGAATTTTTCTCTTTGTTTACAAACTGAGACCTAGAATATGCTTCCTTCATGAAGCTGGATTTTCTTAACTAATCATTGCTTAGTTATGAGATCCAGAAGAATAAATGCTTGTACATAAATTATGTACATTATTGAGATATCGTATAACAGGTACTTAAGATACATTTTCAAAATTAAATTTTTCAGTTTTTTAGTTCATTAAGTTTCTATTAAACACATGCAGCACTATGAAAATCATAACATGCAGGGAAATATTTATAAACCATCAGGGCTGAATGAACTGCTCAAATTCATCTATTACATTTTGTGGTACACTGAGTAATTATTGGTTGATATTTTGGCAAGAATGGCTTGTTTCATGTTAATGACATTGGAACTTGGTACACGTTTCAGTGTAAATAAAGTCTTAGAACTTTGTACTTCAAACACAAAATGTGTAAAGTGGTTGTACAAAATATTAACACATTTTACAACAGAACTTTGAGACTAGGACACATTTGAGCATATACAATTTTCTGAATTGAAAATCAAACTACTGTTGTGGTGTCTACACAGCAGTAGGATCTTACTTTTGAAAATAAATTAATTGTAACATTAAACACACATCACTTATGTGTTTGGTTGATTGTAGTAATTATTCTATCATTTTAAAAGTTAAAATATCATCACAATAGCAATGGATTTTTTTTTGTACCAGGAATCAAACTCAGAAACTCACACTTGCCAGGCAGACTACAATGGCTTTTGAATATATTTCTTTATACTTCAAAATCATCTTTCATGTGCATTTCTTCTCATCTAAAACATTTTGGACAAAATTCACTTTATCCTTACAAACGTAATTTGTCTTTCATGAATTACTATTAAGGGAAAAATATCCTTTCTTTTAAACCCTTCTTTTCTTTTTTATAAGTTATAAATCAAATTCTTCATTCCATGTAATTAGTGAATCTGAAAAATATTTTATCTCTTTTCCACAATTACAAATTTTTCCATCTGATCGATAAATATTCTGTGACTCTTCGCTACAGAAATAACTTTTTTCTTTCAATTTAGTAAAGCCAACTCTACTCACTTTTGAAAATAAAGAATATAACACAACCTAAAGATGTCCATGAATTATTATGAACCAAAATATTGTAACAAAATTCAAAAATTTCCCATAGTCATATAATCTGCAAATAATTTATATGAGTGAAATAAGTAGTGAAAAAAAATACTGCTCCTTTTACGCAAAAGGGAATGCTCAAGGATTAGTATTTGAAGGGCTAGGGATTTAGCTCAGTGGCATAGGTGCCTGCCTGGCCAGCTCAAAGTTGTAAGCAGCATCTACAGTACCAAAAAAAAAAAAAAGATACATGACAAAAGGATTGATATTTGACTCAAAAAATTAGTATGATATGCTTGTATATGTCAACTACAGTAGTAAATGAGAAATGTACTTGTCTAAAGTTTATCTTTAATACATGTGTTATATAATATTATCAGCTTATTTCCCTTATCCATTGTATTTTTTTTTCTTATTTCTACAGGCTACTCCAAGAACTGTAAATTTACGATCATTGTTTCTATAGAACAAGTTGGCAACATCGTGAAATACTTTATGTTATTGTGACACTTCCTTTAGCTACTTAGTGTTCATTGCTAAATATTATGTTTAGTTTATTGGGCAGAAAACAGGTATGCTCAGCAGTATCAAAATAGTTTATAGTAATTAAACAAGCACATATATTTTAAAGAGGGAGCTCACATGAAATTTAAAAATTTGAATGTTTTATGCAAGTTGTGATCATAATCATTGCTTCTCACTTTCCATCTGTCTGAGACAGTATTCATATGTTAAGGGCAGCCATTGTCAGTCTTCTGCTCTTAAGAATGTTCAGTGAAATTTTTATACACATTTTCTCAAAATAAACTTACTAAAATTCCAAGAAAACATAGATCTTTTAATCTACTGAACCTAACTCAGATTTCATACATAGCTACATGTGTGTGTCTGTGTGTATGATATTATATACTATTTTCATCCCCACATTAGAAATGTGCTTGCCATTAACAAATTTCAATTTATTTACTCATGAATTATCATTTAATATTTTTAGAAACACCAAACATTCATTAATAAAACAGGTCCTCATACCTCTTTAAAGCATTCGTTGGAGCTTTGCCAATGTTGTTTACTTCATGTGCATGCATTTCAGTGGCAGAGGAAAGCTTTGTGACTTTCTAGTCTCAGTTGATTTAAAGCTGAGTTGTCATCTTGAAAGCACCAACTTTCAGTTAAGCAGACAAGAAAAGGATTAGTTCTCTAACTGTAAGTAGCTAATGATATTGCCTTGATATAAATCATCATTTCATTCATTGGTTCTATAGAAATGCTGATTTTAAATTGACAGTTCTTGAGTCATCTGTAGTAATAGAAAACACATTAGATAATTTTAAAACATAAGCCCAAGGATGTGCAAAAATATCAAACTACCCTATAGATTTTTTTAAATTATCTCAGAAAAAGTATATTTTATATGCAATTTAAAGAGATAATTCTGGAGGTCTAAAATCAATATTCAGATAAGAAGATAAGATCATCCCATTTCTCTGTTGGAAAAAGACTTGGATAAGAACATTAAATGTCATACATTATGTTAAAAAAAAAAGATACCTGGATGAATGCTTTACATACACAGAATAAATGAGTATCTCCCACTTTTGGTGGAAATAAGTGGCTACAGCCTTTTTCAATTGAAAAACCAATTTCAATTTAATCTTTCAATCTATTATATTTAAAAAAAATCACCGAGATATCCAGTCACCCACTTGTCCCTTTTTCCTTATCAGCAAGCAGTCTAGCAAAGGCATCAATTTTTATATATTCCTCTTAAAATTATCTTGAACACAGGACCAGTCTCATAATAAGCCCCTGTCAACCTTTCTAATCTGATGGCCACAGATTCTCTGTTATATTTTCTTCTTTGCTGTAAGCTACATAAAAATCATTTTGCTTTAGTACATATGAGTTATTGGCCTTCAACAAAAGGGGAGATTCCCAGTGCTTTGGCTGATAGTTACACTTGTGTCAGTGTCTACTCTTAACTTGATAGTGTGTACATTTGTGCCTCTGGAATGACCAGACACTACAGATCATTGTGTTAGTCAGCTGTGTTGTCACCGATATTCAACACCCACAAAAGGAACACAAACAATTGTAGTCTGTTTATGGTTTCACTCCATGACTGGCCGGATTCAAGAAGGAAACATCATTGCAAAAACGCATGGTTGGACAAGAACACTTAGTTCTTGGCAGCTGGGAACTACAGCAAGGGGAAGGGCTAGAAACCTAAGGCCATGCCTGCAAGACACAGGCATTCACACCTTCAAGTCTGCTCCACAATCCCTGGAGTGAATCCCAAGGACAAAGGAGTTAAGATTCTACCCAAACTCCCCAAGTCATCCTGTCTTGCTTCATAAGGTCAGAAACCTTTTCCCGAGAATTTGACCTGCATAATGCTCAACATACTGTATACTCAGGGCCTAATGTATAGAAAGAACTCATCATTTAGGAAGTGGGTCAATGTTATCCACGAGCCATCTTGAAAATACACATTATTTCACTGCAGAGATTCCTTTTACATGACAAAATCTAACGGCACATGGAGTATGTGTGTGGGAAGAGGAGATATGTGTGATCCACACACCTGCCATTCCTTGCAGCCTCAGTCACATATTGTATTCACGAGCCACATTAGCACTGACATCTCGGGGGATGCACATTTTATGAAAATTCAGCAAGTAGATGTTAATAAGAGTGTCAGAGAAAACTTTGGACCAAAGTTAATCAAGTAATAAAGACATTTTAAAATACCATAGAAAATAAAGACCAGAGTGCATTCTGAAATCAACTCTGCAAAAAGAAAAAGGAGGAACAGTTTTTAAAAACTGGGCCAGGATAATTTTGTGGACCAATTTACATATTTGTCTTGCCCAGAGGAAAAGTAAAATTTTTCATACCATAATACAATAGTGTTGAAACTTGAAGAAACTAATGAAAGTTAAGCCTCTACTCTGTTACGTGGACTCAGAAATAGGGCTCTATTTTCTTTTATGACTTTATTTCAAAGGGATGACGCTTACATTCTCCAGAAAGCAAAGCCTAGTTGTAAAATTTGAAGAGGCATTTAAAAAGATTTACATCTCAAAGCAGAAGGGTAAAACTTATAATTACACATTTTTTAAAGTAAATATTCTAAGAAAAAGGAGACTAATTGGATTCTTAGAATCAAAAGGGCCTCTTGGTTATGCGTTACTCTTTAAGATAAAGCGGAAGTGCTGACAGCTCAGAGGTTTTTTTCATCCCCTTGAACTGGATTTTTTTACACAGAAAAAAGACAAGCATATTCTTAGATACTCAATGAATGAGAAATTTTATCATGTCTTTTCTTTCTCATCTTCTTTCTGTGCATTATTCTGTTACTAGTGCCAAAAATGTTGATGTAGAAGGAAGAGAAAAATGGAACAACACATGATTTCTTTTTTCAGTCCTAACTTACTTAATGATAACCCAAAGACAGAGTATACCAATAGATGTGCATATTATAAAAAAGTGGACAGAGTAAACAATAGTTGATGATTTTTACACAACATCTTCACTATTGTAGTAAGAACATACACATTTAATTGTAGGTGTGAATAGTGCAGCTAGGCTGATCTGGAATTCAGGTGCTGTGTTTATGTATCACCATGTGTTGTGACCTTAAATATAACATTTCAAAAACCATATGGTAAAGTCTTAGCTCTTGATAAACCCGTATCAGAAGAAAGAGTTATTAAGAGGTAACAAAGGATAAATGAGGAATGAGAGTGGGTGAATAATCTGACTAGACTATGACCTGAAAAAAAGAAGACCATTTCTATCGTCTCCTTTCTTTCCATGTGAGGTACAACTAGATGTTGACCATCAGCAAGCTAGTTAGAGGCCACTCCCCAGAATATGAGGGTGGCGGTTCCCTGTTATCAGTTTTCCAGCCTCTGGAACTATGAAAACATTGCTGTTGGGTAAACCACCAAGTTTGTGTTATTCTATGGCAATTTCAACTGAGAAAAATATATGAAACGGGCATTATATGATGTGAACATATGTGATAACATGTATATTAATAAATATGTTAATTTTATTTAGAATGACAGAATAACATTCACTAGCAATTAGAAGAGCAACAGATATAGATTTAAAACTTTTTAGTTTGCTGGGATAATGGGGAATTAAACTCAGAGGCACTTTTATCACAGAGCTACATCCTTTTTAATTTTTTTTCTTTATTCTCAGTCTTTCCAGGCATGATGGCACATGCTTGTAATCCCAGCACTCAGGAGGCTGAGGCAGGAGAATCATTGTGAGTTTGAGACCAGCCTGGGAAATAAAGTGAGCTCAAGGTCAGCCTGAACTGCATAGTGAGATGCTGTCTCAAAACAGACAAAATAAAAAATTATTTTCAGTCTCTCATCAAGTTGCTTAACATGGCCTACAACTTGTGATCCTCCTGCCTTGGCCTTTGACTTAGACACAATTATAGACAAGTGCTACTATGATGCTCAGCTTATTCTAATGTCACTAAAAACATATTTGTCTTTCTTCCTGACCAAGAACTCCTGGATTTTCATTTCATGCTAGCTCCACAAATTATGTAGGTATTCTTGAAATAAGTGATTTCTTTGGTGAATCTTGGACCTAAATATTTCCTGAAGCCTCTCAGTTCTAGGTTTTTGTATGACTACCAGTATCTTTAATTCTGAACATTGCATCAGTCCTAGGTGAAAATTGGCTTCTAGATTTCCAGCATAGACTTTCTATTATCTGTCTTCTTTATTTCTCTTATGTTCAGTGATTTGAATTAACATCAGGAGAGATGCCTGTTGACAAGCAATGAATATAGGTTCTATTACTTTACTCTTTGTTCTTGCTTTTAATGGCCAATAAATTGAAGGTACCCCAGAGCAACATACTTAGGATAATCTTGGGAAAAATTTTGCTTCAGTTAAGTTTTAGGAGACAATGAAAAGAAATTGAGGTAATGAGGACAGGGCATTAAAGTTACTAGACTATGACCTTAGAAAGGGAGGAAGATCTTATAATTTCTTATAACAATTTCTCTCTATGTGTTAATGTGTGTGAGAGTGATTTTGTTTATGTCTCTGTGTCTTGCCTGTGTGCATATCTGTGTCTCTGTGTGTATAGCTAAGAAACTTCACTTTTGTAGTTTTATGTATATAAAACTGTGGATTCAAGAGAGATCATTTTGATGACAGTTGGTATTTGATCAAATTTCACCAGTACAAGAATATGCAAACATCTTTCTTAATGAATATTGCTACTCTTGTGAGGTCTTTTTCCAAGTCTATATTCCCACTAGGTAACTTGTTTCTATTATTTGTGTCCTTTTGGTATTACTTTAACAAGCATATGTATTCTAGCTGATGGAAAATATCTCAGAAGTACCATAGTTTTAGAATCTATGTGTGAGCAGTTCATGAGACCTTTCAATTGACTTGAAACCTCCCTTAGAACGAAAAAATATAATTCACCATATCCAAGTTCCTATACTCCTCATTGTATGGTGACACTTTCAAATACAGGTGGGCTATAATCAGTCTCCATACAAGACTTCCCAAATCTCACAACAACAAAGGGAAAGAAAATAAGCATCTCATTTATGCCATCTCTGCCTTGTTTAAATAAAGGTGAGTTTATTTTAACATTAAGATTCAATTTTTCACAACTTCCATGTTTCAATCCAAATCAATTTTAAAAATATAATTCTGTTGTAATTCTCAGAGGATCAAAACATTTTTATAATATTAGTGATAATGCCTCTATATATTCTTTTTGTCAAATGGGGACTCCTAAACCTATAGCTATATACTAAAGTTCTTATTCCTTTCCTTTCCCATTCTTTGTCTTTTATTTCCTTCTGATGTTTTACTGGTAGCATCCTTCAAACCCAGATTTCTGCAAGTAGTCATTAAACTTTGCCTTATGGTTCCCTTCAAATACATATTCCAGATAGTCTTGCTACTGAGATTTTGTCTGTGTCAAAATTGTTCTATTCACTCATTTTGAAAGTCATTCATGAATTCTTTTAGTTATTGCTTATAGATATATCACATTTCCATGAACCAAAATCTAAGCTTTGATTTTATTTCACTTCACATCAATTTACTAGACGTTCAGCTTTTAAAACAACATATTTCAATATTTCATAATTCATGTGATGCATGTGTGGGAATATTTGTTCCCTCAAAAAAGCTACAATCAAGATGTCAACTAGAGTTAAATTTTCACCTGGGGATTCAAATAGGAAAAAAATTGCTCTGCTTAATCTCAAAATCATGTATTGTTTCAACCTTACTTAGAAAAATGAAGCAATAAAATCTCCAAAGTTTAGTATAGTTTCAAATTGAGCATATTAAATGTTCTCCTTTCAAATCTTTTACACACATACTGCTTTTATTGCTATTTCTATTTATTATTTTTCTTTGTATTTATCACATATTCTTTACTC
Source organism: Hydrochoerus hydrochaeris (assembly GCA_004027455.1). NCBI lineage: Eukaryota > Metazoa > Chordata > Mammalia > Rodentia > Hydrochaeridae > Hydrochoerus > Hydrochoerus hydrochaeris. Next base: position 84,815 of record PVLA01005586.1, read on the forward strand.
TTGTTTATTTTAAGCATCTGATTTCTATCTCATCAATTAAATATATGTAACAAGTGATGTTTTGCCAGATGAAACCAGTACTCTATTATTTGGTTTACTCTAAATCATTATTTTATTTCTTCAATACAATTAATATAATATGAAATTATCTCACATTAAAATATCCCTTCTCACTGTTTTATTGACAGCATCAACATTTGTATTAAGCATATAAGTAATCTAGAAATTTTAATAAGTAAATGTCATATGTACTAATACATTTTTCATTAGTTACTCAGCTGATCCATTTTTAAAATGATACAGTCTCTTAGAATAATAAAAGAAATTACTAATTTAAAATTCTGAAATACTTATTTCATTGATGCCTTAATGTATCATTAATATAGGATTTCAGACCACAAAGTTTTCTGTTACAATGGAATTGTTAGGGACTGAAAAGAGTTGCATATTGAAAATGCCTCATTTAGAGGCATTTAGAAAGGTAATTTCTAAATATCCATTTAGAAAGGTAATAAAGGGGATAACATAACCTGAAAAAATTGGGAAAAGATATCAATCATGATTTCTTCATTACTAACTTAGATTTTGGGAAAGACATTTGATTTTTTTCATGTGTCTGAACAATAAAAGCAGAAAGTTATATTAAAGTGCTATGCCCTATGTAGCTGTGAAATTTCATAACTATGATTGAAGTAAATATGTTATAAATGTAAAATACATGAATTACTGGAAAATACAAAGAAGACCATTGCACTAATTGTTTGGTTCTACATATATTTTCTCAAAGTTTTCTTTGTTTTAAAACTGTGTTTCAATATACAGGGTGAACAAAAGATATAGGAAATGTTTAAATTAACAATAATTGCACTATAAGACACATTGTCATTAATTCCCCTAAAAAATACTCTTTTTCAATCTAACACTGTGCAACTTGTGACTTTTCTCTGAAGTCAAAATAACCACGAAATGTAAGAACAAGGTCTTAAGTTCAATTCTCAGTACCAGAGAACAAAAGAAAACAAACAAAAAAATAGACCAAGAATGATCAGTATGCTCAAATGAGGCATATTTCAAAGATGATTAATGGAATTCATTACGGTAATGATTACTTTAAATGCAAACAGCCATATTTTTTCTATCATACCTCAGTACTAACTAAATAATTAATTATTTACAAGTAGACTTGTTGGTCAATTAAACTATAATAATCACATTAAAATAGCATTTTAAATGAAATATGCACTTCAGACATCTTTATATATTCAATGGTATTTGTAGTAAAATTTAAAATATGTATATTTGCAGAAAACAATTTTTTTTACAGTTTTCTACTGGCCTATTCTCCTCAAAGAATTTTGTTTAAATTATGTTTATGTGTTTTAGCAAAAAGAGATCAATATTTCTATAGAAGTTTAATTAAATGATTTAAGATTTTATGCAAATTAGGGTCCAGAAAGAAACCAATGACACGTAATTTGAGATATCTGAAAAACTCATAAACACACTGTTTGTGACTATATGGATAAAATGTAGAAAAAATACTATATAATATTCTAGATCTAGTGCCAGTATAACTATATTAGTAGACCTAGGTTTGGAAAATCAAAACCAAAATGTGGTTAGTGAATGTGTGAGGTAAGTATGTATAGACAGATGCATCCCCTAGCTGTAATACACTCCAATTTCTCTTCTTTTTCCTCAGACCTCTGTGTCAGTCAAAAGTTTCACAAAACCAGAAGACAGGAGATTCCTTTGGTAAATTTAATCAGTCAACATCAAGGATCCAACCATGGATGAAAGAGGAGAAATAATGGATCAGAAAAGGGAGGACTGAAGAGCCAAAACCAAAGGTCAGTTATGGGACATTTTTACAGCTCCAGTGAATTGTGGACTTTATTCCACCAAGACTACCCTGAAAGCATTAGCTTTTCTAATTGCTTAAATTAGTGTATATCAACAATAAAGAACTGGGATCACTTCCCTTTCCATTCCTGTTATTTGAAAGTGGAGGTATAAATACTTGGGTTTTTAATTTGTTCTGCATTTTTATTCTTTTCTTTTAGAAAATAGATTTCAGGGCAATACTGCACATATTTCTTTATTGTCAACTTGTAAGATGGCTTATCCTTTTAAAATGAGTTTTCTGTCCAATACAAACATTAAGCCATCATTGGAACTGGAACTTTGATAAAACCTAATTTACTTTGCTGCAAATATCTGTGTGTTCTCTGATTTGCATTTATTCGGTTTGTAAAATCAAATTTTCCTGCTTCTCTAAATTTGAATTATTATCTTACTGTCAGCCTATTGTAATTTTTAGCATAAGAAACATTTTCACACTTACCAAATCACTGGAACTTCATAGGTGAGAAGACCAGGACAGAGAAAGAGCTGAAAAACAATTGAAAATGCTAAATCCCTGTACCACACAAGGTATGTCATTTCACTGAAATAGAACAATATACTTTAAATCCAGCTTTTCGCTGTTCCCCTATGGGGACATACTGATTCATATTTGCCACTCCAGGAATCTTCTCTTAGAGAAAATTACCGACTTGCCATCTATTCTCTTACTTCTTGTGACGCTGAAGCATGTATCTTCTACCTTGTATATATCACATCTTCTTCACTCTGAGATTGCAAGCATATGAGACCACACCAGACTAACATGTGTATGAGTGTAATAATACACATTCAATTGTAGTGGTAAGTTTTTGCATTGCTGGGACAAGTATTCAACACTCACAGTTTAAGCAAGGAGAATATGGGTCAGTTTTAAAGACTTCAAAAAAATTATATGGTCTCAGGACAGTTCTTACAGATGGAACAAGAACTTTTACAGAAAAGAATAGATCACCACTGATGGAGACATCTGCTTTAGACTCCAAAAGTGCAGAAGCTGCTATCTAGACAATCCTAACAGAAACATACTGGATTCCTTCCATGAAACAACTGTCAAACATACCTGAAAAAATTTGTTATGCACTAATAATATGTCCCAGTGACTTGAACAATGAAAAAATGCAATTTATTTGACCACTTGTTGATTATTTCATAATGTCTGCCTAAGTGCTTATATTGAAGCTGAAATTAAATAAAAAAATTAGTTTTAATAATAGTGAATTTTCTTTTGCCCATTTTTCTGAAAAAACTTTTTATTGTATCTAAAAGTGCTTTTATATTTACATATTATGTAAGTTGATTAGTGTCTTTGAGGTTGCATATTCTTAAATCTTCAGAATTTTCAATCTTCTTAATCCAAATAAAATTATGTAATCATCTGTAATCTAAATAATATTATAGAAACATAAAAATGTTTGAAATAAATTAACATATTTTGCTGATATATTATTTTGCTCCAAATGAGGAAAAAAAATCTAAACTGTGAAACTAATGTATGTTATTTGATAAAGGACAATTATCAAATTCAATAATTTGATTAGGTCTTTCTTCTTATAGCATGAAGTTAAAAACAGGTTAGAGTAAAAGTAATGTGATGTATGAGTTAAAATGTCTAAAGTTTCTTATTTTATAAACAACTTTTGGTTGATTTTTGAAAGTGCCATTTAAATTAGAATAAAAGCTATTTTTATGTTTCATTTAAACTCTTGATTAAATGTACATTGTTTCAAAAATGTTACTAAATGAGTTAAATGATCTCAATTTAAATTTCCAACATTAAATCTGTATATGCTGTAGTGAAGATCTATTGCAATTTTAGAACAATTATTTTACAATGATTAGATTAGTGAGAATTGTGTTTTAACTTTTTACATATACATAATATTAACTTTGTTCACATTATTCAATTTATCTGATGAGTATAAATTTACCTAGCACAAACAAAAATTGATAGGGTGGGAATATTCAGACATTAAATATTTCTTCAACTTGGTGTTCTGGATTAAGAACTGGTGGTCAACTTAATGTCAGTTGAATTAAATCAGCATGGTGCTGAGCATTAAGTGTTCCACCTGAGGAAAGTTACCAGCATAAATAGAGACATGCAGAAGGAGAAGAAGGCATTGTGGGTTACTCTAAGTGTTGCTGTTTGAGCCATTGGCTCTCCTGGAAGAGTTCATCATGACTAGCTTCCCCAGTGTGAGTTCAACTATGGTCATCAGAGGAGCTCGGGACCTGTTGGCAAGAGTGGCTGTGATTCACTTTGGGGAGCTCTGGTCCTTACATGGAGTATCACTTTATGACCCCAGAGGGGAAGACGTGTGCCATTTAGTCTCCAGGACAAACTCATCATGCTGGCTTCCTGGCATGAACTCAACTGTGCTTATTGTTGGAGGAGCTCAGGGCCGCTGTTTCACTGAGGATGACTGTGGTGCTTTTCAGGACAGCCCTGGTCTTGTTTGGAGTGTGACTTCTTGGCTCAGGCATAAAACCCTCAACCTACCAGCACAGCTCCTTCACCCTGCTGGCATAGACTTTAGCTTCTACCGCTGACCTTTGGACCTTCCCAGTGCAGATCCATAAAAGAGACTGCCGTGAGTCCTTCTTGTGGGCCCTAGACCTCCAGTTGGAATAGTAGGAGGCATTGTCATGAGCTCTGGGTCTTCACCTGGACTCATGTAGGACATTGATATGTGATCCAGGCCATAGGCTGAATATTCTATGTCTTTAGTGTTGTGGACAGATTTTCTGCACTTTTTGTGTTAATTCTGGATGACCATCATAAATATTATAAATCCCATGTCCTCGTTTTAATTGTTCTCTGCAAAACCCCTGACTAAAACACTTGGAAACTTTAAAACTTTCTGTAATAGTTGATATATTGTGTTAACTTGAGTTTAGAAGCTTAACTAAGTAACTGCAGTTCTACCTCCTAGGAGGTAATTAACATGGGCTTGCTTATTGCTCTAGGATGCTGTTCATTGTTTCAACTTGAGAATTTTAAAAAACTAGTTATGTAAACATTCGGAGCCTGTGCAAAGGGAGGACAGAGAGAGGGAGGGAGGGCTACACCCACCTGAGGATGGGGAGCCTGCACACAGTATAAAGAAGGAAAAGAGGCTTGTTCTCCTCTTTTTAGTGCTCATTCCTTTGTCATCTTCCACTGCCATGAGCTGTTGCCCCTCTGCTCTGCCAGCTGATTATGGATTGAAGCTCCACAAATTGTGAACTAAATAAAACTTTCCTTCCTTAGTTTTGGACATAAGAGTATTTTGTTTCAGCAACAAGAGAAAAGTAACTAAGATATCTCAGTTCTAAAGTATCTATACTTCTGTATGATGCAATCGTTAAATTTGGCCTTTGGCTTCTGTGTCTTATAAACTGCAACATAAGGTAGTATAGAAAGCCACTGAAACTAAGATAAGTTCATGAAACAAATAGCTGAGTATACTTCAGTCGTTAATTCTGATATTAGCAGGCCCCAGACTGCCTGGACAAATCCACCTGAGGCAAGTAAGTGCTGGGCTATCCCAGTAGAGCTATTTCTGTGTGTCACTTTTTTTACTGACTAAAGATGCTACCGGTCTATATTATTTTAGATAGCTGTGTAAGCCTCTACTGGATTAGGATCATGAACTGTTCTCTGCATAAATGAGTTCTGTTAGATTTAATTTGTCTAAAGCTTTCAACATAATGAAATATATTTTTCTTGTCCAAAAACATTACAGTGATTCAAGACAGTCAACCTCTTCACGTTATTTCTCTTTCCCTTTTATTGTTTCTTCAGAACTGCATCAACTCCTGAAAGACATGTTGTAGATAGATGAAACAACCAAGTCTTTTCTTTTTGAAAATTGTATATACATTAAGGTGTACCATAAAATGTATGTACATATATAGTGATTGCTACCATCAAGAAAATTAACATATTCATCAGATCACATGGAAACATTTTGTGTATATAGGAGTGCATATTTGTGTGTGTATGTGTGTTTGCACATGTGGTAAGAATAAATAAAATAAGTCTTTTAGCAAATTTCCAGTGTAAAATTCAGATTTATAAAGTCTTCATATTTAGCATGTAAATTTGAGATTTATTCATCCTGCGGAATTGTACCTTTAGATACTGTAGGTTATATCTTCCCAATCTCCTCCAGTTCCCATTCCTGGTAACCACATAAATACTGTTTTTCTGTTTGTTTGTTTTGTTTCTTAGATTCCACAAATAAGTGAGTTATATATTATTTTCCTTTTTTGTGACTGGCTTATTCCACCTAGGATATTTTCTAGATTCATTAGTGTTGGCCTAAGTGATAGGAGTACCTACATTTTTGGAGATGACTAACATTGTATACATGTGTATTTGTTACAGTTTCTTTATTCATTCCACAATGCTGATCAATACAAGCAGTGCTGAAGGGCAGAAAAGAGGTTTCAGTTAGCTTAAGCATGGTAGGAAATGCAGATAGTTTGAAGAACTGTCTTGAAGGGACTGAAACAAACCTTGGGGCTTTACACAAAATGGGAACAATGACAAATTCAGGGAGTTGCAGAGCTGGCAGTAGAGGTGATCCTGTTAATGTCTTGGTCTTTTTTAAAATTTTTTTGGCACTGGGTCTGTGACGTCCTCGTAGAGTCATCATTATATTAGAGAGTAACTGAGTTTCAGTGGTGCCAGATCTTGCTTTGGGTGGCAGCCTCAGTTTTCATCATGGGGTAATTGTAACTAGATTGAGGACAAACTGATTATAGCATGGACTGTGAAACTTTGTTTTTCTCAGAATCTGAGGTGACTGCAGCTGCAGACAATGAATCAAGAATTCTAGGCCCCACCTCAGAAGCTCTGAAACTGCATATTTTAAAAGGTAGCAAGTGAATGTCCTTGAAAATTCTGGAACACAATTTAGTTACTTTTATCCTCATGTTCTCACTCTTGAAGTTGCTTACAGAAGCTAGGTAAATTTAGAGTTAAAATATCTTGCAATACAGGTCCTCATTAGGTAAGCTTAACATACTTATGTGCAGATCTGAACAGAGATATGACCCAGAATAGTAAGGTAATAAAAGTGACAAAGGGAATTCAGAAATAGAAAGCTTTATCTTTTTTTCCTCCCTCTAGGAAATTAAACCAAAAACTTTATAACTTTGCATTAAGCTTTCCTCCTATCCTTTATTTATTTTTATTTTGAAACAAAGTCCTCCTAATTTCACCAGCCTGGACTCAAACATGTGATTCTCCTGCTTCAGTTCCCAGTACACACATGTGCCACCACGGCTAACATACTTTGTTTTCAGTTATGCACTGGGTATGTAGAGATCTATCCTCTAAATCTCATTGCATCTTGATGCATATTTTCCATCGAATTTACTTCTGTCTCCTTTTATTTAGCCAAGAAAAAAAATCTTTCTTATATATCAAAGCTTCTCTCATGTAACTTGCTTTCATCTTGAAAAGATCAAAATAAGTAAGACAGTTTTCAACTGTTTTTTGAGAATATGTTTTGTTTTGAAAAGATTCAGTAGAATATAATCAGGCTCTCTACAGCTGCCCCTCCCCCCTCTCCCCCAGCATTTTCACTGTCGGAATTGGATCATTTAATCATGTTTGAAAGCTGAGTCAGCAAACTGCAAACCCAGCATAGACAGAAGTTTAGTGCCAGTCCAATATCAGTGTTCAGAGGATCAAGATTCAATGAGGCACTTCAGTCCTAAAGAACAGAGGGTGAGTATCCAAAAGAATTGTTTCAGCTCATGCCTAAGTACAAGAAATGTACTGATGACTGATGTTGAAATGCCTTTGGGCAGAAAGAATATTCTCTTATTTTAATCAGTGTTTTTTTTTTTAATCAATTAACCTTCAATTTAGTGGGTGAGACCCTCTCACATGATAGAACAATATGTTATACTTAGTCTGCTAATGTACTTTATCTTTGTGAGAAGATTTAAAATCGTGTTTGTCCTGCATGCCTGAATTACATGGTCTTCTCTAATTGACACATAATATTAACCCTCACAGATAATAAGTATATCCTTAATTGTTTTATTTGACATTCTACAATCTTAGGCAGACATATATTTGTTTTGGTTTATGACTCAGGACAAAATTGAATACTTGCTATTTTAGATAATTTTAAAAGTCTATCCAAGATTGTTAATTTGTGGAGTTTAGAAAAAGTTACCTTTGAGAGAAGGAAAAGATGGCGGATAGAAAACAGGATACAGAGCCTCCCCTGAGAGAGATAACACATGCCATAATAAAATGCCCTGGAGAGGTCTGGACAGAGGAAGATGGATCCTTTCAACCTAGGAAGAAACTAAAGGCAAAAGAGCTGGTCAAACACTCAGCCTTGGGGTACATTGCAGAAGCTGAGATTAGTGGCCACAGCACTCTCCAGACGCCTGAACTCACACTGCCAACGCGGCTGGTCAGAGTGGCCCAAACACGCTGGAGCACCGAACGCCACACCACTGTGACTAACCAGTTATGCTGAAGACCTAGGTTGATGAGCCCAGTAGAGAACAGAGCCAGCAAGGGACCTCCATTAAACCATGGTGAATGCTGGGAATAAGACCCCTGCTACCAGAAGGGCTCAAACAAATGGATGCCATGTTGGAATCAGGCAGGAGGAGCCTGAACTAGGAAGGACAGTGACTTCAGGTGGTTGCTCCCTCCCCAGAGCAGATTGATGGGATCTGCTTGGCCTGGGACAAGCCCCTGGCAGGAACCCAATAAGCCATCCCAAATTGATTCCCGATACATAGCACACACTAACCTGGTGAAGGCCCCCGAAGGTTGACTGGCCTGGTGAGGAGATGCCAGCATACACAGCCCCTGCCTACATCTCAATGACCAAAAGCAAACAGGAGAGGGCAGAAATCCCCTGCCAGCATGCTTCAGAAAAACCATAACCAACAAGGAAAGGGGCTCGGACCTCCAGTATACACCTGTATGGAAGAAACCAAAAACATGATAAGAGAAAGAAAGAACAAGAAAAAGCCCCCAGCCCAAAACTCTGAGAACATTGATCCAGAAGAGGGAAATACAAAAGAGACTGAGGGCAGCAAACATGTAACATCAGACATGGCTTCAATGGATATTAAGAAATATCTTTGGGACCTTGTAGATGAACTCAAAACTGAAATATTACATCAGGTAAAACAAGATATAAGTAAATTAATTTAAAAAATGCTAGCCATCTCTCAAGAAGCCACAGATGGAAGAAGGAGAGAACACAAAAAAAGGAGAGAAACATTCAATAAAGAATATGAAGAAAACTTAGAGTACATGAAGCAGATTCAAAGAGACTACCAGGAAATTAAAAACTCCATTGAAACCTGGCAAAACTCCTTAAAAGAAACTAAGGCTAGACTATAAAAACTTGAAGACAAGTTTGCAATATGTGATCATGAAAGGAAAGATATCTTAATAATAACAAGGAAACAGGCAGAAACAATACAATGGCTAGAAGATGACAAGAGAATCTATAATTTAAGAATAAGAATCATGGTTGACCACATGGGAATAAAAACAGGTGAATTACAAAGGCTATTCATGGAAATAATTAAGGAAAACTTCCCAAAGATAGGAAAAGAAGATGACATTCAGATATATGAGGCATACAGAACTCCAGCCACTTACAACCAAAACAGAGCTACACTCAGACATATAATAATCAAGAAACCACAAATTCAATATAAAAACAGATTATTAAAAGGCATTGGAGAAAAGAAACAGATCAGTTATACAGGAAAACCCATCAAGATCAAAGCAGACTTTTCAACACAGACCACCAGATCAAGAAGAGCTTAGAGCAAAGTATTCCAAGCCAGGAAAGAAAATAACCTCCAGCCCAGATTGATGAACCCTGCAAAACTGTCACTAGAAATTAATGGAGAAACAAGATGCTTCCATGACAAAGAGGAACTGGTGGAGTTTGTGACCACCAAAGAAACCCTACAGAGAATACTAAAAGACATTCTGGAGAGAGAAAAAAATACCAGGATTTCAGGAACAGTGGCAGAAAGGCTTCAATGAGTGGGGCAAGCAGTAGAATGAAGGAGAAAAGTAGACAAACAATGGCAGAAAAATAGCATAGCAAATATGAGGCAGAGAAAGTTGGCTATAATCTCTAAAATAGATGGACCTGATACACTAAAAAAAAAAAATACAGGCAGAATGGATCAGGAGTTAGGGTCCATACAGAGATGCTCTGTATAGGAATTATAATCAACCCAATAGAGAGTTTATGGGCCAAAAATCAAATATGAGAAAACAATGCTCTATGTGACAGGGAGCCAGAGAGAAATAGGGGCAACTTGACCACCACCTGCAGATAGGATGGAAAGAGGATACTTATGTGCAGTAGAGAACTACTCAGCTATAATGAAGGAAAACTTTGAGGCTTTTGTAGGTAAAGGAATGCAACTTGAGATCAAGTCCAGGAGTGAGAAGGTTTGGAACCACTTAGGTAAATATCAGATTGCCCCCCAATCTAAAAACTGAGGGAGTTGGTGGGACCCAAAATGAGCAGCACCCTGTGGGAGTGAAAGGGGAGGAATAGTCTAAAAAAGAAGGCAGAGGATATTGTTAATAGTGTACCAGGGTTTACAACCCAGATTACTCACACCACTCTGCTTAGATGAATTATATTCTGTTCCAGTTTGTCCACTTGTACTAGATTTGAGGGCAGAGACAGTTATTCCAAAAATAGCAGGGTATAGTACAGTAATCATCTTTAATTTTCTATTAACTTAATCTGAAGCTCTGTATAAGTTATACTGTTTTACTATGACTGATCTTAATTGAATCTGGTTTGTTAGATTTCTGTTTTATATTAACAGATTTTATTCAAAGCTGTTATGATTGATAGTATCAAGTCTTAGAGTATAGGCAACTACACTGAAGATGACAAGATTCACTCTGGTTTGATTATTACCTTCCTTGAAGTTTTACATTGTCTACAATGTTTTGTTTTTACTAATATTGTTATGTAGTGCTATATTCAATTATACTGCTATATTCACATATGCCTGATGATATAGACAATTGTATTGAAGATAACTAGAGACAATACAGTAGGCATTGTAGATCACCTTGTACTTTGGTTTTATATGACTTTTTGGTTTCCTGTTTTTATAGGAATTTGTTTTATTTTGTCTTGCTATGTATTATTTTTCCCTCTAATACACAAAGGATAGAAATACATATAAAGACTCATGCATGCAACAATTTCTAAGAGGACAATATGTAATTTATCAGCTAGCAATTTCTTACTGTTTATCTTTTTTTTAAATTCTGTATTATTTCTACCCTTTTCCTGTTTTTTTCTCTTTAAATAAAAAAGAAAAACTTACCTTTTAAAATTGCAATTTCTGACTATCTATATTTTTGCTCTCAATTTTTATTCTCATTCCCTGGATGACTAGTATCTGTCTAATATGTTCACAGTTTTTTGATGAATCAGGAAAGGAAAGTTTTCTCTCTTTATGATCCTACATGGCTTGTGAGAATCAACTGATCTGCCATTTATCTTCTGCTCAGATCAAAAACAATAAGAAAGCAGACATTCATCATGACAATAACATGGAAAAGTAGTCAAGTTTATAGCCTGTTAGTTTTTCTATCTAGAATTGAATTACATCACTTATAATATTTTTTAAACACCATAAAAAAATTACAATGTCTATTTCACAGAAAAGTTAAATTGAAACCACTAAAAGAATGGAAATTTAGAATATTTGTGAACTTAACAACATCAAATGATTATTATTAGTCATTTTATTGTCCTTTGATATAATTACCTTCATTCTTCAAAGTATGTTAAGACTCTTACACACTGAGTCTTAAACTCTTGGACTTTTCTGTGAAAAGCAAAATTAATTTTTTAATTAGATCTACAAAAATTGTAAAGAAAGAAAAGAATGTATCAGTTTTAAATAAGTCAGTAAGCAAACACAAATTCATTCACTTACATAAACATCTATTCCACTTTTTGGTAAAGGGGGCAATACTCACATCCTCACACTTGCCAGGCAGGCGCTTATGTCACTGAGCTATATTCCCAGCCCAAACATATATTCTTAAAATAAAAATTCTGAGCATACAAATGATATTTCACAGTCAAATGCTATTGTAAAATACTATTTAATATTTCACTGAATCTATAAATTTCAGGGTTTCATAAGGGCAATGCTGAAGATACTGAAAGTTTGATCCAGATCATGAAGAAAAGGGTTAAATCATAATATGAATTTTACTTTTTTGTTTCCCAGTGCATTAAAGTCACAATAGATTGTTCATGTATACAGAACAAAGTAAATTTAGTAAAATTCTTTTTCTTATTTTTATGTATTTATTTTTTCAACTTTAAACACAGAGAAAAGAAAAACAAAAAATGAGAGATATACAAACCACAACTACAACAGCAAAGTAACGATAACAATATATGCTTTCAAAACAAGATGACAGGAATTTTAACAATGGTTGTACTGTTGCATATTGTTAACTTCAAAAGAGTCACTCAGATTACCAGATTTAGACATGCAAATTGATCTAATCATATGTGTACTAACTGTACTTTTCAAGAACTAATAGAATTAGTAGTATACTCATCTTAGCTATTTTATGTATATATAAACAGTTTATATCTTTTTCCTTTTTCCCTTCCTTTTCTCCTATTCCCTTCCTTCTCTCCTTTCCCCTATTCTAGTTATTTTCCCCTTTGAGCAGTTTCTTATTCTTTCACAACATCTATTGTAGATTTTGGATCTTATCTACTCTTTTAAGTTCTTTGCACTAGGGAGACAATATGGTATTTACACTTGTGAGTCTGATTATTTCACTTATGAGTATGGTCTCAAGTCTCATCCATGTATCCGTAAAAGCCTCAATGCAATCCTTCTTCATAGCCGAGTAGTACTCCATTGTATAAAAATACCACATTTTTTTATCCATTCCTTATTTGATAGACATTTGGGGTTGTTTCCAAGATTTGGTTATTAAAAATTATACTGTTATAAACATGGACACAAATAAATAAGTGCAGCCTGTTTTCAATTTTTCTGGGACAATGTCCAGAGTGGGATAGGTGGGTCAAACAGGACCAATAATCCTAGCTTTTTGAGGAATCTCCACACTTATTTCTTCAGGGTGCACCAGCCTATACTTCCCATCAACAGTGTGAAAGGGTTCCTTTTTCCCCACAGCCTACTAGCATTTGTTATTGGTTAATTTCTTGATGTTATCCATTCTTTCTGTAGTGAGATGATATCTCAGTGTTTGAGTTTGCATTTCTCAAATAACCACTGATGCTAAACATTTTTTAATATATTTATTTGCCATTGTATTTCTTTATCTGAGAACCATGTATTCATCTTAAATGCCCATTGTTGGATTGGGTCTTTAAATTTTGAGGGCTTTATTTTTTTCAATTATTCATATACTCTAGATAAAAGTCCTTTGCCTGAAGGACAGTTGGTAAAAAACCCCATTATGGGGATTTTCACTCTGTTGGTGATTTTTTTAAATGTGCAAAATCTTTTTAGTATTATGAAATACCAGTTATTAATTATTTGAAGTACTTCTCATGCAGTTTGGTTTTGTTCATAAACTCTCAGCCTACACCTAATGGCCTTGAGATTTCTATTTTTTGTCTTTCAGTAGATTTAGCATTTCTGTCTTAATATTAAATCATTGATCCATTTAGGTTTCATTTTAGTGTATGGTGATAGGCATGGGTCTAGTTTAAATCTTCAGCATTTTGAAAGTGAGTTTTCCAACACTACTTATTAAAAAGGCTGTCTGTATTTCAGTGAATATGTTTGATACCTTTGTCAAAGACAAGGTGGCTGGGTTTGTCTGTAGTTATGTCTGTTTCTTCTGTTCTTTCTGTGCCATCGATCCTCAGGTCTGTTTTTCCACCAGCACCATGCTGATTTTGTTATATCAGTTTTGTACTATAATTTCAAGGCTGAGATTCTGATGTCTCCTGCCTTGCCTTTGTTGCCCAAGATTGTCTTTGCTATTCTAAGTCTCTTACAATTCCATCTGATTTGGGGAATGCTTTCACTATATTTGTGGGGTATGCTGATGGTATTTTGATCAAGATCACATTGAATCTGCATAACAGTTTTGAGAATATGACCATTTTCACAATGTTGAGTCTTCCTATTTGTGAGCAAGGGATATCTTTTCATTTTCTGAAATTCTCTTCAACTGTTTTTTTTTTCAGAGTACTTTAATTTTCCTTATTAAATTGATTCCTAAGTACTTAATTTTTTGATGTTATATAGAATGGTGTGATTTTGCTTATTTTCTCTCAGTAAATTTTTTTATTTGTGTACAGGAATGCTATTTGTTTTTGAGTATCAATGTTGAACCCAGCTATGCTGCTAAATTTCTTATTAAGCATAGAAGTCTGTTGGTGAAGTTTTGGGGTCTTCTACTTAGAATTCATATCAAATAAAGATAATTTAACTTCTTCCTTTTCAACCTTTTTTTCATTTCTCCCTCTTGTCTCCTTGTTCTACATAATGTTTCCAGAACTATATTGAATAGGAGTGGTGATAATGAACATCTTGTCTTGTTGCTGATTTTAGAGTGAAAGATTTTAGCTTTTGACAATTTAATGTTATGTTATCTGTTGATTTGTCACAGATAGCTTTTATTAGATTGAGGCAAAGAGCATCCATTCCAATTTTCTCTAAGGTTTTTACCACTAATGAGTGTTGGACATTATCAAAAGCTTATTCTGCTTCTATGATCTATGATCATAGGATTTTTGTCTTTCACCCCATTAATATGGTGTTTTACATTTATTGATTTCATTTGTAGAATCATTCTTGCATTCATGGGATGAATCCCACTTAGTTCTAATGTATAATCTTGAAGATTTGCTGCATTCTGTTTGTTAGTGTTTTACTGAATATTTTTACATCTATGTTTGTTAGAGAGAGTAGCCTATATTTTTTTGATTGGGTATTTCTATGGTTTTCATATAAGGATAATATTGGCCTTCAAGAAGAATTTGGGAGATTTGCTTCCTTTTCAATTTCAATAAAGAGTTTGAGGATTATTGATATTAAATCATCTCTAAATTTCTTATAGAATTCAGCTATGAAACTCATGAGGACATGGACTTTTATTTATTGGTAAGTTTTTAATTATATTGTCAATTTCATTACCTGATATTGGGTTATTCAGAAGTTTTATATCTTTTTATCCAGGTTTGGCAATTCTTATGTTTCTAGGAATCTGTCCATTTATTATATATTTTTGATTCAATGAGACCAGTGGTTTTCAAAGTAGGTATTTCTGTATTTTCATGAGATCTGTAGTGATTTCACATTTTTCATTTCTTATTGCATGAATCTGAGTTTTTTCTTTCCTGTTATGATAATGTTGGGTAGGTGTTTACCAACTTTATTCTTTCAAAAAGCCAACTTTTAATTCATTAGTTCTTTGTATTAATTATTAGTCTCAATTGCATTACTTTCTGCACTGATATTTATAATTTCCTCTCTTCTTTGGACTTTGTGCTTGACTTGTTCTTTTTCTAGAAGTGTGAGGTACAGTATTAGGTTGTGTATTTGTGCTCCTGATATGAGAATTCACTGCTATAAATTTCCCTCTGAGGACTGCTTACCAGGACCTGCGGTTCTGGTAAGTTATATTTGTATTTTTATTTGATTGTATATATTATTTAATTTTTTCTTTAATTTCATATGAAACCCATTGACTCTTCAGTAGGGTGCTATTTAATTTCCATATGTTTATTGAGCTTTAAGTTTCTTTTGTCATTAATTTTGAATTTCATTGCACTATTTTCAGATAATATGCATGGGATAACTTCAATTCCCTTGCATTTACTTTAAGCATGTTCTATTTTAGAGAACATCTCATGTGCACCTGAGAAGAATGTCTACTCTAATGTTGGGTAGAACACTATGTATTCATATACTAAGTCCATCTGTTCACAAGTTTAATTCAGTTCTGCTATTTCTTCACCAATTTCTTGTCTCATTGAGCAGTCACTTTCTGACAATGGAGTGTTAAGATCCCCCATTATGATTGTATTATTACTTAATTGATTTTTTCATGTCTATTAATATTTGTCTTTTGCAGTTCAGTGCTCTCATATCTGATGCATATGTTGTATGATTGCTGTTTTCTTCCTGTAGTGTTCCCTTGATTGGTATGTAGTGTCTTTCTTTATCTCTTTTGATTAGTCTTGGTTTGAAGTTCACCATGTCTTTGAATATGATAGCTATCCCTGCTTTTTTTGTGTTCCTGTTGCATGGAGTATCGTTTTCCATCTTTGACTTTCAGTCTATGAATGACCTTTTGAGTTAAATGTATTTCTTTTATATAACATATGATTGGATATTTTTTCTTGATCCACTCTGCCAGTCTGTTTCTTTTGATTGGTGAATTGAGATGATTTACATTAATTGTTAAAAGTGATATGTATTGGCTTATCTTTGTTATGTTATCTTTTTGCTGTTAGTTCCCTACATTTCCCCTCTGTTTAATTGCTTATCTTGCTTATTTTTTTCATTGTGTTGTTGTTCATTTTTATCTTTCTATAATATTTTAGTACTCTTGTATTACTCTTTATAGGGTTGTTTGGATGTTCATGAAGTTCTCCAGTTGTTTTTTACTGTGGAAGTGTCTTTTTGAAAGATTTTGTTTTGAAAGATAATTTTGCAGGGTACACACATCTGGGTTGGAAGTTGTTTAGTACCTGAAATACTTCACCATGTTTTTGACTTGATGATTCTGTTGAGAAGTCTTCTATAGTTCTAATAGGCCTTCCTTTATAGGTGATTTGTTTCTTTTCTCCAGCAACTTTTGATATTCTGTTCTTATACTGAATTTTTGGGATCTTGATTATATGTAGAAGTGTAGATTTATTTTCATTTTGGCTAAGTGGAGTGCTAAATGCCTCACTTTTCTGTGTGACAGGTTATATTCCCATATTTTCCCAGGAAAATGTTATGCTTTTATTTCTGCAAATAGTCTTCTAGATCACTTGTGTTGTCCCTTTCTTGTTCACTGAAACCTATTAGTATTATATTGTTTCTCTTTGCATGATCTTGCAGCTGTTGAGTTGTTATTTCCTGATTCTTTGTTATTTATAGGCAATCTTTTCTTTCATGATCAATAGCCACAATTAATTCTTCAAATTCTGAGAGTCTGTCTTGCATTTCCTTTATTCAGTTTTCCCATTTTTCAATGGAATTTTTTATTTCCTGGATATGTGCTTTTTCTGTTTCATGTATTCTGATTGTTTCCTGCATTGTTCATTCAAGCTTTGCATCACTTTCCTGTTCTCCTATATTTTTTAGCTGAGTTTTCTTTGGATATGCTCACCAATTCTTTCATTATGTTTATCATTTCTGTTGTTACCCGAGAGATTATTTTTGATCTGATTTTGTTTTCAGCTTCCTGAAGATGTTTCTTTAGTTCTATTGCTAAAATTTCAGAGATAATTCCAGGACATAATTAATTTTATCTTAATACATTGTGAAAATTGTGAGACAAATACCTGTTTGAATCAAACACTTAATTCTAAAAAGTAACTCTTGTGTTAATAAAGAACATAACATCATGAATATTATGCAGATAATATTTAGCAAAAATACTACCAAACATTATGAAATTATTAGCTGAAAATCCTATATTGCAATCATATCCCTATTACTAAATCATATTATTCTAATTTTACTGAGGAATGATATTTATTAAGTTATATATAAATCTCTCCTGGAAATGTTGACTGAAAATCACTTTTCCTTCAATGGAATACTACATTTCTATAAAGAAGATAAATTTGATTCATTTCTAGGAAAATATTATGTACCTTGAGCTCATACATTTAAAAAAACCAACAATACAAAAAAAGAAATATGACATAGTTTCTTTTATGAGAAACTCAATATAAGAATTAACTAGTGCGCAAAATAAAAGATAACAGGAAGGGAGACAGAGCTTTACACTTGGGAAAACACCAAGATATATAGAGATATGGGGAGGGAAACAGGACATAGAAGAATTAATATTTTCCATAAACATGTGGCAACTTTCCACAACCAGTGTACTGCAAATGTGTACAATAAAAATAAAACATAAAAAATTAGTTTTCTTTTATATACAGAAATCTTAAGACAAAATATTAATGAGATTTTTAGACATGAGAAAACCATAGAAACTATATGACTATACTACATTAAACAGTTTAGATTTAATCACATCTTTGGATATTCATATCATTGGTGCTATGTCATGAAAAATTTATAAAACTTCCTGTGTTTTTCTCTTGTTTAACTATCTTATGTCAATTTTTTAACAGATAAATAATTAAGAAAGTGGAAACAAAGTTTTCCACCCATAAGTGGCAGAAGTCAGTTCAATTCAAAATTTTACATATTGTTTCACAAGTTTGGAGACAGAAATGAGTTCATGCTTTAAATAATTTGATTCAATATGACTGTACAAGTTAGTGAAGTTTATGAATGCTAAATGGGACAAAGGAATATGTTAGCAGACTGAATTATGATATCATACAGTATTATAGAAATACAATTTTTTTGCTTTAATTAGTACACATTTGTAATACATAATGGTTACATTTACTGTAGATATCTGGTACATGTCCATAACACATTTCAATTATGTTTTTCTTCACTCCAGCTGCTTTTATTTTTCAATATCAGATTATTTTATTTATCATATTAAATCTTCTACAGATAATTCCTATATATACAGGTTGAATCCAGACTAATAGGCCAAGAACATATAAAATATGTGAGATAATTATACTAATCAATGTATATTTTTAGATAGTTAATTCATGTTGTCTGTCTTGTTCTTCCCTATTATGTTTCATTTCATAATTTATATGTATTGATTTTTTATATAAGAAAAACTATGTGGTATTTAAACTTATATGTCTGAGTTACTTCACTTAATATTATGGTCTCATGGTGCACACATTTTCCTAAAAATGAATCAAGTTTATGCTTCTTTAGGACAGAATAGTACTATATTGTGTATAAATATCACATTTTCTTTGTCTATTCATTTGTTGATGGACATATAAACACATTTTTTAAAAAAGTCTTCAAATTACAAACCTAAATGATTGTTATTTATATTATCTCTCACTTTTTCAAATTTCAATTAAAGAAATTTTTGTTCAAAATCATTTAAATAGTTTATTTATTTTTAAATGTGTATTTCTCAGGTCCCATTTCAGACAGCATTAACCCTGCTGAGTTTTAAAGAGCTTGTCATTTAGGCACAGCAGATGGAACAGAAGAGTGTGGCAACACATATTTCATTGCTCCATGAAGCTCGCTAGGATTAGGTATAGGATGTTCCAAATCGGAAATGGGTGTCTAAACTTTACAAGGCTCATGATTTTACAATATTACTTACATGCAATTATGAAGATTATACAATAACTGTTAAATTTAAATGAGTAAATTAGGATTTGAAATTTTTCAATTAAAATATATAACCTTCATATTTGCATACTTAGAATAGTGTCAGCCAAAAAATTTTTAAAGTCTCCTGCCATACAAAAGAGAATTGATACAAAGTTGTATTTTGAGTTGACCCTAATGTTTACCATTGTTGCTTTTTTTGTACTTCAGATAATAAATCTCAATATAAACTTAGGTATATCAGTTATTAGGACAAACTCATAATGATATCCTTATTTATATAGTGTGTTAGCCCATACTTATCCTAATGCCAGATTGTAATATACCCATGAATTATATGGCTTCAGGGATGCAACTTCAAAGATGTTTGATCATAAAATTTGTGCCAAGAATAGTACAATAAATACATAATCTATAACATGTAATTTTTACTTTTGAATTTAAATTTCTCATTCAAATAGGAAATATTATATTATTTGTTCAAAATTTATAATTTTTACTGTAATAAAACTACTATATGGTTACCCAGATGATACTAGTGACATTTTATGTAATATTCACTATATGTTAAGAATTATTCCAAATATTTAATTTGTATCAACATTTTTAGTCTGACTTGCTCCTGTGGGATATGTATGCTGAATTCTCAACTTTATTGAGATAAAACCTGAAGCAGCAGGCTTGTAATTTCCATAGAGTTACATGTAGATTTCAGTTGCAAACCAAAGTATTGCATTTACTCTCATTAGCATATATTATATGAATTTTAATAAATTGCATAAAAATTTCCTCATATGTATTTGAAAATAAAATGTACATATATACTCAATCTTCCAGATTTTTAGCAAAATATTAAATGTTGAAAGAAAATCATTTGCAAACTTCAGAGAAAGCATCATTTTAAACTACAAAAGTAAGCATATTGTTAGTAAAAAGTGTAGCAAAATTTACAGAAAGAGCAAATATTCATCAATAATTAACATTATATACACATCACAGTTTATAAGAGTACAGGCTTTTCTGGCTAAAAATCTACTAGCCAGTTTGTGATATGTCACAGAATATCATAAATTGAGTGGTTTATATAAAACTAATTTATCTCTCATATTTTCTAAAGGCTGGCAAATCTAAGATATATGTGCCAGAAATTTTAATATCTGGAAGTGGTTTGCTTTCTAGCTGAGAGATAATGTCTTCTTGTGTCATCACTCATGTAGTATATAAAATTCTGTGAAGTCTTTTTTCTCCTATTTATTTATGATTTGTGTCTTTATGGTAGTATATGTGTGTTGCTCATAATGTTTACATTCCTTGTGTGAGCTAGGACTTGAGCATAGGATGTTTCAGCTTATTTGTTATACTTTTTCCTTCCCCTCCTTCCATCTCTTGATGATGTTCTCATTTTAGAAAGATCAACCACCCTACTCCCTACTATGTTTCATTTATGTAGAGTATCTTTTAATAGCATAAATTTCATTTAATTGCCTCCTAAAAGTAATGCAAGTTGACATCACCTATAAGTCCATGATTTCAATGTGTGAATTTGATGAGAAAACTAACATTCAGATATTCTGATATTTGCACATAGATTAAGAGCATTAATTAAATGAACTTTCATCTAAAATATTGTCAAGGTGTACATCCATATAGTTTTGTTTTTTTAAAAAAACTATTTTCAATATATGTTTTAAAATATAATGCTTGAAAGACTATTTTTGACTAGCATTCCTTAATAATTATCATTTCATGGTTTAAACTTATCATACATTGTAGTCTAGTCCTGCAATCTGCTTACTCAAATTCAGCCATCTCTGATTGATGAATTATTAGAAAACAGTCTCTCTTCGTGTTTCACGGCTATGTTCATCTTCACTGGCAGAATTTAGTAATTTTTCTAGAGACTATATGTACAAAATAGTCTAAAATATTTACTATTGAAACTTGAACTGAAAAAAATTGACTGCCTACCCTGTAATGGCATGGGAGACCATACCACTACAATTCTTAAAATCATGACTTCTGGTAGCAGTTCCAGGATGTTTTTAAAGTTTCTTTGCATTAAACAGACAGAGCTGATCTACAATGGAAATATAAACTTTTATCAGAGTGTATGACGTGCTTGCGCGCACGTGTGTGTATGTGTTGCTGAAGGGAAATCTTTCAGTTTTACAAAGAATTTAATATTTTTGGATGCAAAGTTCAAAAGATGAGACATACAATGAAGAAAAATGGGCAATCAGAATACCATATAGATGATATTACAGAGGATGTTTTCCAAACTTTGCATATGTTAGTAATACAAAATGTGGTGTTAATTTGATGGTGCCTATATGTACACAACCTTATATTTCATATTTTAAATTCACAATACCACATGAGTTTAGTTAATAAGTCATTTACTATATGCTGTTTCTAAATCTGTAAGATTTTGTCTTTGAACCTAATCACTTTTCACTATGAATATCTACTCTGGTGGTGTAATGTTCTCAGAGTCTGTCAAGAATAAACCATATCCTAATTTGTTCTACTACAATGGTATGCACTAAATTGCCCTAGTGCACCTTGGCTTCTTGCAATCAACAAACATGATGAATGTGTCTAAAAATGATAGTCTCTTTTAAAATAACCCTGTAAGTCACTGTGTAGGTTGAATACATCTCATAAAATTAGCAGGTGAGTATTTTCTGTAGGTGATGATTAAGGTTGCTATTCTGGGAAAATGACAACATATAAATATACCTCAGGGAAGAAAGCATGGGTGTTTTTTCCAATTAATGTCAATGTATCTTGACCCATCTGTTTGTATGACAAATAATCAACACAGAACTCATTTGTAAGAATGACCTATTTTAAGAACATGACTGAAGAAAAAATGATCAGTGTCTAGAAGCTCTCCTTTCATTGGCTCGTAATACAGAAGTTTCTGTTCCCCTAAGGGAAGAGGGACTACTCCTCCAAATTCCCATTGCGTAATATTAAACAACCTTTTGTTATTTTAGTTAGTTTAAAATTTATTGTACCAAAATGAATTACTCTAAAGTTTTATTCTTTTTTCTCAACAATGCAAATACTGTAACAAGCAAATGATTACATTTACATAGTTTCAATGCTTTACTCCTAATTTTCATGGAATCAGATTTCTTCTGAAATAGTATAATACACTCAAACTTTTTAAAAATCTGAAAAATAGTATAACAACTTTACTACCTTTTTTAAGACTGTATTTCTATATGATTTCTGGAAATTTTACTCAGGATTATTAATTTTAGTTTTAGTTTGCAGGCACCATATTATTCATCTTGTGGATAGAATCAGAAATTCACTAAGTCTAAATGTTATATGTCCAACTCATATGGCTACCTATTTCCAAATACCCTACTAAGTGGAAGAAAGTTAGTTAATTTCTCTAATAAGAAAATAAACATTCAGAAAACATTTCTTGAAAATCTGTTAACAAGAAAAGTATCAAAGATAACAATTGGATGCAGAACTAGAAATGTTTTCATTGATAGCTTGTTTCTTGAATAATAAACTGCTAGACATTTTGCATTCAAGAAGTCTATTAAGCTAAAGGATTTAAGAATGCAATAAGTTAGTTTTCATGGTTTTAAATAGTTTTACAAAATAATTCAAAAAAGAAAAATAGAAAGATTACATAACAAATTTAAGAATTCTGGGTTTTTTTACATTTGGTTTAACAGCTGATTATATATACGTGTTGGACACATGTCTGTAATCCTAACATCTCAGAGTCTGAGGCAGAAGGATCACAAATTCACATTCAACTTGGCCAATTTAACTAAATACAGAGACTCTTTTTTAAAATAAGAAATCTTTTAAAAATGACTGGTAATGAATGTCCTATATTGAAGTCCTACACCAAAAAAAATAAGGTGACATAAGAATAAATTAAATGAAACATTCAAAATAAAATGACTTGTATTTGTTGAGCTAAAATAAAAATTTATAATAATAATTTTAAAAATTTATGGCAAAGATGATGAAACAGAACAAAATTAATGTTTGAGATCAATCAAGGTTATGTTTGAAAATATGTGGTTTGTGTAACATCGGTAGCAAAATTTAATTCTCTGGAATCTATATCAGGCCAGAGATGACAGTGACAATGTAGGCTAGATAATAAAAGAGCAACATTTAAAATAATTGCAATTCTATTTCTAGAATCATGTAAGACTATGGTTTTATTTATAAAGCTGATTTGTAAAATGTGATTTTACCAAAGAAAACATTTAAGGAATTGGAGATCTAAATTCTTTTATATTAGAAGTAGGACAATAAAAGAGCATGGAGTTAGAAAAATTCTTGAAAACTATTATTAAATATCTTAGTATATCTAAAAGGATATCTTACAAAAGAGAGAAGAAATTCTACTTACACGCGTCTAAGAGTATTACTAGACTGAGAGTAGGATGTTGTTGAAATAGCTTTCTGCTGGAGATTGCAACTGCTTTTTTAAAAATGAAACATATCGCCAGTTGGGTTGAAACATCACGGGAGAATACATTTCTATTTACTGAGCAAAGGGAATTAATCTCGATGTAAATGTAACACTTTGTGATTAATTTGATCTGAATACTGAGTTGTTATCATTACTATCAATATGAATATGTATATTAAAACTGTAAATTAGGAACAATTCTTTTGTGATCAACCTTTTATAGAAAATAATTAAAGATGTACATTTTTCAAAATAGTTATAAATTGTAATATTTTAAAAGAGTTCAAAAGATAGAGAAAAACTTTGATAATTATTCTAAGTAAAAAATGTGTTATATTTCACAGCAATTTTCAAGCTTTAAATATATGTATTATGTAACTGTTTCTCAAGTTTAAATATGTGTTAGTGAGCTTTACAGAGTGCCTTTTACAGCTTCATGCTTCAAGTTGAGCCAAAAGGTGTCACTGCATAATTCTATGGCTCACACTTATTTGCCTTTTCTTATCAAATTTTCATTAGTCCTTACTATCGTGCAGATCAAAATCTTGCCATAGATTTGTCTTTGTAGTTATGATTTGGACAATAATTCTTTTCAAAATATTCATTATATCTTTGGTCATACAATTATATATAATGGCCACTCAGTTATAAAATAGATAGGACCGCATATTTATTTAATGGTGGAAAAGTTAATTGATAAGCTGCTTCACATTTGTTTAATATCAAGTTATAACTTTTCAGTTGCCAAGGATTATCTTTGATATTTTTAATTCATCTTAATAACCAATCACATTTTTCCTGACAAACTCTAGTTTATATATATATAGTTATAGGTACATATGTTTATAAATATGTATATATATACTTTTTTTGGCAAAGGTCATGTGTTTCTGGAACCACATTTTAAAGATTCCTGTATTACAGTAGTAGAACATTGAGGATCATTGCCTAAATATTTGGCAACTAAAGTTATAATTTCTAGTAAACAATTGCAAAGGAATCCCAAAGTCAAATTGAAAACAAGCAGAGATATTAAGACAAGATTATTCTTGCCCAGAGTGTTTGTAGTTGTTTTTAATAGAATTATTTTTTACTTAGTTGAATCCTGAAGGAAATAGGAAGGTTTTTTTTTTGTTAGGTTCTGTATTTTGACTTAAGTTTGCTGCTGATGTTATCTTTCTACTTTAGATCACTATCAAGATTCAAATTTTGAAATAACAACTACGTCTTTCTGTGTCTCCAATAATTAAAAAGAACAATTATTTATGGAATTTTTATTATTTATGAAATATTGTTAAAGCATTTCCATTCTAATAAATGTTAGGGACTGTTTTATGGCAATATATATAAAAGTCAAATTATAGGTCAAGTGGAAAAGAAAACTATATATGGTAAAAAATAAAATCTATAATTTATTGAGTTTTGTATCAGAGTATCTAAAATATTGTAAACATCTAACATTATAGAAGAGTAGGATTTTATATATTAGGTAGGTAGGATTAGAATGCATATCTTAAAATTATTGAATCCATTAAATCTATTAAGCAGGAAACACTATTGTACTGAATAATTTTGAGAAAAGTCTTTGAAGTAGCAAAATGATTACAGAAAATTTTAAACTTTGAAATTTAAATAATTTAGGCAACCATTTTATCCAAGTAAAAGACACTAGTACAAGACACTAGTTTTACAATGGTGCATAAAATTAACTTACCCATTTCCTATAGGAGCTTTCAACATTATCCTAAAATGATAGGTAGAAAACCAAATGCAGAAGACTGACTTTTAGCTCTTGCTATGATTACAAACATCAACAAAAGGCAACAAGTGTATTGACTAAGGAAATCTGACTCAAAGTGGAGAACTTTAAAGTGTACTCATTAGACATGTTTTACAAACGAAAAATACTGAACTGTAATGAAATGTTCATTTCAGTCTCTGAGGCTAAAGATATTACAAGGAAAGGCTGAGGGTGAGTGAGAAGCATGTAGCAATAAGAACTAAAGACCTAAAGAAATGTGAAAACGTCTCTGCAAAAAGAATGTCACCTGCTTGGACTAGGGGAATGTAAACAATGTCAAAACATCAGTTAATAGAGTTCAGCAGATCTCTGATGAGTAGAAACTAATGAGCTGGACATCGGTTCTTGAAGAAACTGAAAGTATTTCATTCTTAAGGAGAACATTTCAATATGTTATTCTTACATCCTGCTGTTATGTCCCAAATATTGATTCTCCCTAATTTAACTATAATAATGTAGATCTCAGTAAGTACGTTTTCAGTAACAATTTATTTCTAATACATTCTTCAAGCAGATATTTCAAGTCTTTTTTATGAAGTCTTTGAGAACTAAATTAGCATGCTATTGTGTCATCTATTTCATTGAAAAAGCAATGAATAATGATGATAGGTTGACAAGAGAAACTTTATCACACATGCAACATACATTCTAAATGGCATAAATAGCCATTGTTTCAAGACTTTTGCAGAATGTTTTTTCTTAAGTGATGGTACATAAATACAAAGCTCACTATTTTGCTTTACTATTATTCATAGAATATGAGATTTTGCTAACTTTTAATGCTTATATTTTAGAAATATACATATACACCTGTCACATACAAAATTAAGAGACTTTGTTTGTCTTTCATGTTTTTACCAGCTCCCAAGACCACTTTCTTATGGAATTCAAAATAGGAGAATGGTGCTAACCAAGTAGCATCATTGTGATATTGTGATGTTTATTATTTGATTAATTCTTCCATGCTTTTATCTGTAATGGGTAGAAGTAGTAAGAAATTTCACCTGTAACTGCCTTGAGTAATTTTAGAAGAAATTATAATTAATGTTTAAAAATAAATTGAATTTTACCTTATCCTATATGAACTGTTTAAAGCCCTAGTGAGAACAAAAGTCCTCAAGTCTTTGTATCTAATATCTTTTAATTTTGAAATGTTTTATGCTTTTAATTTTTATATGTAAAATTAGAATAGTGAAAATTTGAATTTATTCCCATAGTCTTTAGTGTGATATTTCCTACTTACCTCTGCCCACTGCAGATCTCAGTGGTTAAAGACCAAGTTTAATTAGAAAAATTATCACCTTAAAAAAGCATAATTGACAACAATTGAATTGATTACCTACTGAATTTATGCATCAAACTCAGCAGGTGCTATGCCACTGATCTGTATCCCTGGTCCTCTGTGGAATTACTTTTAATAATTTTTTTGGTTATTTAAATTTATTTTCAAATGCTATTTTGTAAGCTTGCTTGGCAAATACAAGGCTGTGAGTTTGATTCCTGGTACCAAAAATAGAAAATAATGAAAAGTGATAATCCTAAAGAGTTTGACCTTGTATTCCTAATCTTGTTCTATGTAATAAAGTTCCAATGGTTTCATACAAAAATATATCTTTGTGTTCAGTGAAAATAGTACAATATTTTAAAATGTTTTTCAAAACAAACAGGACTGGGAGTACATGAAATAGGTTGCAAAATTTTTACAGTTGCTGGTTTATTGAATATATTTGAGAATCTAATCATAATATCTATTTTCTGCCTTTGAAAAAACAAATGAGATTTAAAACGGTGAAACAACATAAACTGTAGCTTGGTTTCCTAAAGTGATATAATATGAATCAAACTTTTTTCAAGGAAGTGATTAATAGTTTATAGTATGCTATATTTTATAATGAGTTTGCATAGTTGGTATTAACTTGAAAATGGTTATTTTAGTGTAACAATCGGAACAATTTTCCCTTTTTCTATTTTAGCTTATCATGTGTGATTACATTTGACTTATGCTTTGTATCTATGTGATTCTGCCCTTTCATGCATGCAGGAGTATTTGGAGCAATGAAATATGATCATCCAGAAATCTTTTCGCTTCTCTTCTCTTCTCTTCTCTTCTCTTCTCTTCTCTTCTCTTCTCTTCTCTTCTCTTCTCTTCTCTTCTCTTCTCTTCTCTTTTCTCTTCTCTTCTCTTCTCTTCCCGACATCAAAGTACACATTCTTTCCTAATAGATGTTTATTAACTTTGATTATTTCTATGTTTTCCTCATGTGGATATTTCCCAAGACCTGTTGACATTTATCTTCTGAACATAAGTTTTAATAATATCTTCGGTCCAGATCTCTCGCTTGTATTCTTTCTCCAATTTTTCAGCCTCCCTTTGGTGATTTTTGTGTCTTTTCAAGTATGACTTGAGTCTAATATGGATGAAAATAGCCTAATTATATTACAGCTTAATTTAAAGCCTCATCATTATCTCTTTAATTTTCATCATGAAAATATATTTCTCTGAGTTGCCTAAGCTAAAAAATATGTAGCATAGTTTGCATCTTTCCTAATCTATAGTATCTAATTAATCAGTATCTAAATATTATTTTAACCTTAATTATGGCTTCATTTTACTTCTAACTTTCCTCTGTGCTGTTTATCCAATCTTGCACTCAATTTTAAAATTATACAATTAGATCATTTCAATCAATTATAAGTAATAAAATTACAAATAGGTTTTCTTATGTATAATTTATCTCAGAAATACTAAGCACTGCTTTCACCTCTTTAGTAAAGATGAATGCATCTTATACTCAGAAAAAAAATGCAAATTCCTCTACATGACAAAAATATGTTCAACAATTCATCCATTATTGTTTTATGTTGCATCATATCATAATTGAATTAATCTCATGTTATTTTATGGTACTTCTTACTTGTTCAGTCTGTTCTTTGTTCTACTTTTATCTTCTAATTTCTAAATTTGTATGTGTGTGAAGATGAAAGAAAGGAAAACAAGCTTTCAAAATACCAGTAGCCTCATATTCCTATTCAATAAAGATTTATTTCCTGTTTTTTTATGTGATTAGATTTGTTTTTGTAATAGCAAATGAAATTTGGAGTAAATGCATTTAAATAGTATTTGGGATCTATACAATTTTTCCCACAATTCTTTACACTCTGCCAAATATGTAGTTTTGTTACTTTTGTTTATTGGATTCTGACCTAGATTCCAAATCTCCCAAACAAGTATATAACAAAGGCTTAAATAAATGAGACAAGTGGTATGATTTTAGGGCTCCAGGAGGATCAAAATCCTTCTGCTGAGTTCAAGACTCTGAGGACTAAGGGAAAGAGCTTTTCTGGACTGCCCATATTTATTAAGTGGGGACACTGAGAAAAGCACAGGAAATGAGCAGGACCTTGGGAGTTGCTTTAAAGACTTCTCCATGTAGTAAATCATGCCC
Source organism: Hydrochoerus hydrochaeris (assembly GCA_004027455.1). NCBI lineage: Eukaryota > Metazoa > Chordata > Mammalia > Rodentia > Hydrochaeridae > Hydrochoerus > Hydrochoerus hydrochaeris. The sequence continues at coordinate 113,868 of PVLA01005586.1, forward strand.
ATTTAGGATAACCATCTTATCTCCATAAGACACTAATGGTAAGAGTGAGATTGCAGGAGTGAGATGCCTGAAGCTACAGTCTCTATCTACTTAATTAATGTTTGAGCCAAGGTGTCCTTATCTTACCTTTTGAGGTATCTATGGCATCAGAGGCCAATGCAAACTTTAGCCAGGATCAGTGATTCACAGAGGTTCAATTACTATGAATATTCTCCTGTCACAAGGCAAGGGGCTGCAGCCTAGGACAGACACACAGATAAACATAGAAAATCATTTAGCTAATTTAAAATCTTGCTGAGAGCCACATTGTGGTGGTCTCCAACATTTATTTTGACAGCTGTTTACCTTTGCTTTTCTCCTTTGATAGTTCAATCCCTACCTTTCTTTTGTTATGATGCTGATGGACTAACAAGAGCTTTGGTTAATATTCCATTTCACATTCCTGGAATTTACATATTTTGATCACTTCAAATTATTTCATTTGGAAAAAAAATGTGAAACAAAGAAAATGAACAAGTAAAAAGAGAAGAAAAACAAAATCTTGTTGGGCTATCTTCTGGACTATATGTGTTCCTAATAGTATTGTCAATAATTAAACTACCATTTTTGTGTCAGTGTTAGTTTTTACTAGCTTATTTTGTTTCATACCTATGATTTAACTTTAATAATTCACATTTTAAAACTTATACACAAAAAGTCTTAGTTATCCATGTTTACACACCCATAATCACAGTCTTTTGACATAATCACTGGGTTGTATTTATAGTACACTATACAGTAATTCAATGGTTTACCATTAGTAGTGATGAAAGTCTGTAACTCAGCACAGAGGCTGAAGAAGGGGAATCCAAAATTTGAGCCCAGCCTTGGCAAGTGATTCAGAAAAACTCTGAGTTAAAAAAAAAATAGTAAAATCAGAGGGATATGAAGGAGTCGGGTTGAATCCACATACAAAAAATTTTGAAAAAAGAAAGAAAAAAATTCAAAATTTAAATGATTTAAGCATGTATAAATGAAATCTTTCTTCTAACTTTTATTTGCATATGGCATCCACATTGTTTCATAGTATTTCTCATTTTAAATAACCTACCTCTGTGTTTAATTGTATTTCCTTCTCAAATTCCTGGTCTTTCAGGAATGTCATGGGATATAAAAATAAAATTTGGAGCATAATGCCAACAGGTTTGTATATAATATCTTCTAGAACTTAGAGACTGACCTATTCTACTTTATCTTATTTGTCTTGGCTTACATAAATTTTTATTAAAATAAAAGATAAAAATATTTTACAGCTTTTTCTTAGCTTCTTATAATGTGGTCAATGTTTAGAAAGTATATGTTATAATATGTGCCAATTAACAACCCTAAGTACAAATTTATATATGGAAAATGTAAAAGAAAAACAATATAACTCTCAGATGAAATTAAGCTAGACAATAATTAGAAAATTAATCACATAGAATATATTTAAAATAGAATTACTTTAATTAGATAGTTTACTTACTACTGTGATTTTTACAGTACTCACACTTGATTTTAGTAGTACTTTCTGATTTTTAACAAACAAAACCATTAAATAATGTATTTTTAAATGTGGCTTACAGAGCTTTCTAGGAGGTTAAAAGTACTTGAGATGAGCTGGGCATTTAACCCAAAGGCATAAGTGTCTGCCTAGCAAGCATAAGTCTGTGAGTTTGATCCCTGGCACAAAAAAAAAAAATACTTGAGTGAGTTTGCATGAACTTTTTTTCTGTCTTCTTTCTTAATCATTTCAAATTTCTTCCATTATTTGTAAAACTATATGTAAGAAATCAACTGATAGAGAAATGCAAATCATGTTTTGTTTTCTGTCTGACTGATAAATAGGTAATTTGGGAAGGGATCTGCAAATAGAAGTAAACAGGCAAGAAAGTGGAGGAAAGGAAAAATAAAACAAAATGAAGGAGTGACATGCATACATTTGTGTGTGTAAGCCAATACCTAATGTTGAATGTATGCATTATTTATAATAAACACACAATAAATTTTTAAAGTAATGTGGTTGTAATAATGTGTAATTTGTAACCAATTATATACATGGATTTTTTATTTTTCAAATAATGCAAATTCAATCTGAAATACAAAATTATGATATGAGCAATGCCTTTTGTATTATTTTCAGTTACTCTCCTGGTTAGTTTTCAACCAAAGGTAAGATCAGCTGTATATAACTAATACAAACAGTATATCTGCAAATATATCACTTAGATATTCAGACTTTAAAAATGTTATATATTTCATTCATACATTATATGCAATCAGCAATATATAACCATACTACCATATTGCCATTTTAAAAGAAACAAAATATGACATAAGAAATATTTTCATGGATATTATAACAAATCACAAATTACCACTTGACCTTCAATATTATTAAGTCTTCATCAAAATATATAGATACATTTGGCAGTTTAAAATATATCTCTTCTCCTGTTTATGACTTCACAATCCTACCCTAACACATTTCCAAATGCCTTTAACTAAGGTGAAAATTTACAGAGAAACTTTTTATAAGATTAATGGTGTATGTCAGGAAAATTATGTGATTATGACTTAGAAAAATAAGGAGGAAACAAAATAAAATTATGTAAAGTAACATAAACAAAACTGTACTCCCAGAATTTTAAAAAAAAGCCTGCAGAAATTATTCTGTTTATGTGTATTTATTTAATGGCTTTCCAGATTTCTTTGTTATCAAATTCTCAGAATGAAGAAAATGTAGCAAAGTAATATGAAAACAATCAAACTAGTGGGTGAGTAATATTTACAACTGGCATTAGTATCTATATATGAATAATATTCAGAACATGTACAGATGTCATATATTTGCAAATAGCATTATAGAAATGAGTAAATTAGTGTGCAACCCTGGACTTAATATTAAGCACAGCAGAAAAAACAAGTGAATGTAAGATTCATGACAATTTAACTGACTTTAGAGTTTTATAAACTGTGAGTGAACAGGAATATTAATAATAATTTCCCACATAAACCACAAGCCTTATTTCTAACATGTGGGGCCACCAAATAACTCATACAATTACAGAGTATAATCTGTATTGAAAAAAGTAAAATTTTGACTATTATTAAATATCAAATGACAAATATACTTTATTGTTGGGCAATGAGGTCAAATGTAGAAATCAGTCACTTTATTTTAAGTATCAGGGTTTATTGAAAGGTAGAAGATGGGCAAGTGAGTATCTACATGATACTGCTATTTACTACTTTCTCTTGAAAACACTGAAATGAGTAGAAAGTTGGAGATACAAAAATTCTAACAAGTTTTATGTGGAAATGTTGGTCCAGTAAACTTCTGCATTCAGTTACCACAGCTGCAAAACAGAAGTTGGAAGATAAGTCTGAAAGGTCAATTTATCTGGCAATCAAAATTGAGAAAATTGCCCAAGGCAGAGAATCCAGCACACCTGACCTTCAGGACTGTGATGGAGCACACTGATAGACTGCAACACTATAGTATCTGCCTGCTACAACCTCCTCCAAAAGACACTGTCATCACATTTGTTTTTGAATGCTGAAAAGTCCTCTTATTAGCAAATTCAACTCAGAACTCAGTTCTAAAGGAAAAGCACGTTCTGGGAAGAGATCTTTATTTTAATTTAGAGGGTACCTATAAACGAGTAGTCTTAACTTCAATTTGACATCTATTGAACTAGGATAGGTCAACAACTTGTTCACTCAACATAGATATCACTGTTAGTAAGTTTTTATTAACTTCAAATTTAATAACATACTCCTACCTAACCTGATAGAGTAATTTCTCATAAAGCCTCTTTTATTTAGGGTTTCCTAAGAGTAAAAAACCATGGTATATGTACGTACATTTATATTTATGTATATGTTGTACTTGTATTTGTATTTAGGTATGAGATTTATCACCACTGAATATCTTATAGAATTGTTGATGATGACAATTATAGTTTATATCCAGATGTCATCAACAAAGCCTCAAATGTTGATAGGTGGAGCTTTGGAGAGGTGACTGAATAATGGATAAGCATTGATTATTGTGTTTTAGTGATGACAATGTAACTAAGAAAATGACTCAGCCAGTCTGAAGCTTAGAAAACCAGGAGAGGAAGATCACTGACAGGTGAAAATTTATATTAGGAGAGGGTTGTTGACATTCTACAGACAAGAAGGAAAACCAAGATGGGACAGGAATTAAAGATTTTGGTAGATGTTTTTCCTGTTTGAACTCTTAATTTAGTAAGAAAGAGTCTAAACTGCTTCTGATGATTTTAGAATCAGGCATAGAAAGGAAAGGGTGTAATTTTGGGGATGAAATGCATGTCAGAAAAAACTTTGGATAGAGACTACATTTAGGGACATTGCTGCGATAGAAGTGACTCCATGATTACAAATATATTCTTTTGTGCATGACATTCAAATCCTATGTCAAATGGACTCAGTGAAAGGCAAGGCACATATTAAAAAACAGTACCCATTGCTATTTCAAAGCTATTGATTATGATCCTTTATTTCTGTAATCTTTCCAGTTCTACAGCACTGCTTGAATATAATAATTTTCATAATAAGTGGCACTTACTTCACAAGCCAATACAGAGATTTTCCAGCCAGCAAAATCATTAAACTGGAGCAATAACCAAACAATGGGTGCTGGTACCAACTGACACTGGTATTAACTGTATTCTGTCCAATTGTCTAATTATAATCTTTACTCTATCTCCTTGACTTTGACTTGACTATCATAAGGGTACTTTTGTTCTCCACAAAGTAATAAAATTAATAAAATATTTTTGCAGTATTTTCTAAAGGTACTCCACTTTCCATTAATCAATACCCATAGATAAATTTGGAAGACAGCACTCATTTTAATGGCAAAAATGAAATAAAATGTTTTACTTTATATTTAAATCTGTTTTCATTTTTCTTATAAAAATCCCAAAAATGTATTTTTAATAAAAATGTGCAAATAATTTAGAGGTTAACAATGTATTCTGTTTATAATTAACAAAACAAATTGTAATTTGTACTAGAAAAAAGACAAAAGGTATTTTTATATCAGTACAATCAATAGTATAAAATGAACATTTACAATAATAAAAGCAATTTTTCATTATACTTGTTATTTAAAATCACATCATATTAAATGTTTTTTATTTTCCCAAACTAAATGTTCTGCTTTTCTCTGAAAGCTATACATCTTTAGAAAAAATTTAGTCATTAGTAGAAGAAGAATATGTGCAATATAATGCAAGAAACATAAAAGGGATTTTTTTATTTTAAAGAGAATAAAACAAAAGAGGACAGATCTAAGCAGATCAGAACAGAACAATGTAAGCAACACAGCACTTCACAACAAGACAATTGACTATTAACAGTAGCTATCATAATGTCTCTTTCTTTGAAATAGTTGAGCTTAGCTTTACACACAATAATGTCAAACTTAACAAAATAGAATAAAACCTCTCAAGAGAATGAAAGTATTGCAAGGCATTCTGAACCAAATAACCAAAGATGAACAATGGCTGCTATATTATCTCATTTTCCATAAAAATTTTGTTTTTACTATCATACATATTAAAATCCAATAAGACACAATGTGATAGAACCAATGGTAATAGAAAAACAAAAGCATGGTAGGACTTCAGAGCAAGATGATATTAAATCAACACTGGCTGCCATATTGTCTTGTCTCCAAAGTAACTATTCATATGATCACATATAGTAAGATCAAACAAAACAGAATAAAACCATTCCAACCAATGAATGAAGACATAAGATGTCAAAGCAGTATAATGGTGAACCATGATTTCCATAAAATCTTCTGTACTCTTATTATTTCTTACACTAGGGAGACTACACAGTATTCATACATGTGAATTTGATTTATTTTACTTATGAGTATAGATTCAAGATGCATCCATTTATTTATAAATATCTCAATGTGATCATTCTTTATAGCTGAGTAGTACTCCATTGTATAAAAGTACCACAATATTTTTATTCATTCCTCGGTTGATGGGCACTTAGGTTGTTTCAAAGATCTGGCTATTACAAACTGTGTTGCCATAAACATGGGTGCACATATATCATTGTGGTAAGATGTTTTCAGATCTTCTGGGAATATGCCTAAGAGTGGAATAGCTGGGTCAAATGGAACCTCCAACCCCAGCTTTTTGAGGAATTTCCAGATTGACCTCCACAGTAGTGGCACCAGTCTACACTCCCTCCAACAGTGCAGTAGAGTTCCTTTTTCCCCACAGCCTCTCCAGCATTTGTTGTTGGTAGTTTTGTTGATCCTGGACATTCTTTCTGGAGTGAGATGAAATCTCAGTGTGGTTTTAATTTGCATTTCTCTAATGACCAATGATGATGAACATTTTTTCATGTGTTTATTTGCCATTCATATTTCTTCATCTGAGAACTGTGTGTTCATCTCAGATGCCCATTTTTGGATTGGGTCTTGAATTTTGGGGGTCTGATTTTTTAAAATTCTTTATAAGTTCTAGATACAAATCCTTTGTCTGAAGGACAGTTCACTAAGATTTTTTTCCCAGTTTGTAGATTTTCTTTCCACTCTGCTGGAGATTTCTTTGGACATGCAGAAACTCTTTAATAAGATGCGATCCCAGATATTGATTCTGGGAAGTATTTCCAGTGTAGTTTGGTTCTTGTTCATGAATTCTCTACCTACCCCTATGTCTTCAAGATTTTTACCTACTTTGTCTTCCAACAGATTTAGTGTTTCTGTTTTAATATTTAGATCTTTGATCCATTTGGATTTTAGTTTAGTACATGGTGATAGGCATGAGTCAAATTTTAGTTTTTGGCATATGGATAGCCAATTTTTCCAGCACCATTTATTAAAGAGACAGTCGTTCTTCCAGTGAATATGTGTGGCTCCCTTTATCAAAGACAGGGTAGTTGAGTGTGTTTGTAGTTGTATCTTCTAGTCTATTCCATTGATCTTCATATCTGTTTTTATTCCAATACCATATTGATTTTATTACAGTAGCTTTGTAGTATGACTTCAAGTCAGGGATTGTGATGCCTCTGGCATTGCCTTTGCTGCTTAGAATTGCCTTTGCTATTCTAGGTCTCTTCTGGTTCCAGATGAATTGTAGGAGTGATTTCTCTAGATCTATGAGGTATGTTAGTGGTATTTTCATTAGGATTGCATTGAATGTGCATAACAATTTTGGGAAAATGGCCATTTTTACAATATTTATTCTTCCTATCCATGAACAAGGGATATCTTTCCATTTTGTGAGGTCCTCTTTGATTTCTTTTTTCATGGTATTATAATTTTCCCTGTACAACTCTTTTTCATCTTTTGTTAGATTAATTCCTAAGTATTTCATTTTTTTTGGATGCTAGTGTGAAGGGTGTGGCTTCTCTTATTTCTCTCTCAGTGATTTTGTTGTTAGTATATAAGAATGCTATCGGTTTTTGAGTATTGACTTTGTATCCAGCTACATTTCTGAATTTATTTATTATATCTAGGAGACTTTCAATGGAGTTTTTGGGGTCTTCTATGTAGAGTATCATGTCATCTGCAAATAATGATAATTTAACTTCTTTTCCTATCTTTACTCCTTTTATTTCTCTCTCTCTTGTCTAATTGCTCTGGCTAGTATTTCCAGTACTATATTGAATAGAAGTAGCGATAAGGGACATCCTTGTCTTGTGCCTGATTTCAAGCTAAAAGTTTTCAGTTTTTGCCCATTTAATATGACACTGGCTGTTGGTTTCTCATAGATGGCCTTTATCATATTGAGGCAAAGACCATCTATTCCAATTCTCTGTAAGGTTCTTATCATGAATGGGTGTTGGATCTTATCAAAAGCATTTTCTGCATCTATAGAAATGATCATATGATTCTTAATTTTGGTTCTATTGGTATGGTGGATTACATTTATTGATTTATGTATGTTGAACCACTTGGTCATGGTGTATAATCTTCTTGATGATTTGCTGCATCCTGTTTGCCAATATTTTTTTGAGAATTTTTGCATCTATGTTCATTGGGGAGATTGGCCTGTAGCTCTCATTTTTAGTTGGGTCTTTCTCAGGTTTTCTCTAGAGTAATATTTGCTTCCAAGAATGACTTAGGGATAATTGCTTCCCTTTCAATTTCATTGAAGAGTTTGAGGAGTGTCCACATTGTCTTCTTTGTATTTCTTGTAGAATTCTGCAGTGAATCTGTCTGGGCCCGGGCTCTTCTTTGTTGGTAGGGACTTGATTACATCTTCAATTTCATTAATAGAAATTGGGTTATTTAGTAGTTTTACATCTTCTTGATCCACCTTTGGTGGTTCATATGTTTCTAGGAATCTGTCCATTTCTTCTGTGTTATCAAACCTATGAGAGTAGACGTTTTTGAAATAGTTGTTGATGATCTTCTGTATTTCCACAGGCTTGGTAGTGATTTCTCCTTTTTCATTCTGTATTGCATGAATTTGAGTATTTTCTTTCCTTTTTTTTAATTAGGTTGGCTAGGGACTTGTCAATTTTATTTATTCTTTCTAAGAATCAACTCTTTGATTCACTGATTCTTTGTATTGTTTTCTTAGCCTCTATTGCATTAATTTCTGCTCTGATCATTATAATTTCATCCCTTCTTTTGGCTTTAGGCTTGGCTCGCTCTCCTTTTTCTAGATGTTTCAGGTGTAACATCAGGTTTTTTATTTGTGTTCATTCTGTTTTCCTAATGTGGGAACTCAGTGTAATAAATTTTCCTCTGAGGACCACTTTCATTGCATCCCACAGGTTCTGGTAAGTTGTATTTGTATTTTTGTTTGCTTGTAGATATTGTTTAATTTTTTCTTTAATTTCCTCTGTGACCCACTGATTGGAAAAGAGTGTATTATTTAATTTCCACATGTTTTTGTGGTTTTTGCAGTTACTTTTGTCATTAATTTCCAGTTTCATATCACTATGATCTGATAACATGCATGGGATAATTTCAATTCTTTTGCATTTACTTAAATATGTTCTTGGGTTAGTATATGGTCTATTTTAGAGAATGTCCCATGTACTGGTGAGAAGAATGTAGATCCTGATGTTGGATGGAACACTCTGTATATGTCTATCAAATCCATTAGTTCACAGGTGTGATTCAGTTCTGTTATTTCTTTGCTGATTTTCTGTCTAGTTGATGTATCCCTTTGTTTCAATGGTGTGTTAAGGTCCCCTGTTATAATTGTGTTATTGCCTATTTGATTTTTCATTTCTGTTAATACTTGCTTTGTATAGTTGGGTGATATGAAATTTGGTGCATATATATTTAAGATTGTTATCTCTTCCTCTTGCAGTTTTCCCCTAACTAGTATGTAGTGACCTTCTTTATCTCTTCAGACCATTCTTGGTTGGAAGTTCACATGGTCTGCAAACAGAATAGCTACCCCCACTTTTTTTTGAGTTCCTGTTGCATGGAGTATTGTTTTCCATTCTTTGATTTTCAGTCTATGAGTTTCCTTTTGGGTTAGATGGGTTTCTTGTAGACAGCATAAGGTTGGATGTTGTTTCTTGATACATTCTGCCACTCTGTTTCTTTTAATTGGTGAATTGAGGCCATTTACATTAATGGTTATAACTGTCATATATTTGTTTATTGTTATCTTTCTGATGTTGTATTTTAGCTTTCCATTCTGTTTAATTGTCTGTCTTACTTAGTGTTTTTTCCCTATGTGTATCTAGAATGTCTTTCAGTATTCTTTGTAGGTTTGGTTTGGTGATCATGAAGTTCTTCAGCTGGTCTTTGTCATGGAAGTATCTTATTTCTCCATCCATTTTGAAGGACAGTTTTGCAGGGTACATCAGTCTGGGTTAGAAGTCATTTTCTTTAAGGATCTGAAAAACTTCACTCCATGCTTTACTTGACTTCATTATTTGTGTTGAGAAGTCTGTTGTGATTCTGATAGGTTTTCCTTTATAGGTGACTTGTCATTTCTCTCTAACAGCTTTTAATATTCTGTTCTTATGTTGGATTTCTGGGATAGTGATTATTATATGTCTGGGTTTAGTTTTATTTTGGTTATGGCTATTTGGAGTTCTATATGCCTCACTAATCCATATGTCAGTTTCCATACTCATGTTTGGGAAGTTTTCAGCTATTACTTCTGTAAATAGCCTCTTGATATCATTTGTGTTTTCTCTTATTTTTCTTTTATCCCTATTAATCTTATATTGTATTTCTTTGCATCATCTTGCAGCTGTTGAATTGTTATTTCCTAATTTCTTGTTATTGTTAGAAGATCTTTCCTGTTCACTAGCTTCAATATTATCTTTGAGGTTTGAGGTTCTATCTTCATGTTCATTGAGGTGGTTTTTGCAACTTTCATTAGAGTTTTTGATTTCCTGTACATCTCTTTGAATCTGCTTAATGCATTCTGTTTGTATCTTAAACGGTTCATTCAGGGATTCTATCATTTTGCTTTGTTCCTCTAATTGTTTAGCTGTGTCTTTGTTAGATGCATTCAGTATTTCTTTCACTACTTTTATCATTTCTTCTTTTACCTGGGAGAATATTTCTGATCTGAGTTCCTTCATAGCTTCCTATACTTGCTTCTTTATTTCAATTGATATCATTTCATGCATTTCAGGTGTATGTGTAGTATTTTCTTCTATGTACATGTCTCTTAGGTTTTCTTGGGATGGGCTGGAGATTTGAGATTGCATTTTGGTCTTTTGTTTTGTCATTTTCCTATATTTCCATGTTTCCAGCAATTTTCCAAAGCTTTCCCTCTTGGCGCAGCACTGGCTTGGCTCCCCCTTTGGTGGGCCTCGCTCCCCTGTTTGAATGAAGGTCCCTGGGTGCAGTCCACTCATGCCCACAGAACCTCTGGAGCCTAGTCCAATGACCAAGGCAGCTGGGCAGGTGCCCAGCCACCAGGATCAATGGTGTCAAACCCTTCTGGGTCTGCCCTGGTGAGCTACAACTCACCTCGTGGTGTGGCACCAGCTTTGCTCCTCCTTCAGCAGGTCTGGCTCCCCTTGTTGAATGAAGGTCACTCAAACCCACCCAACCTCTGGAGCCCAGTCCAGTGAGCCAAGGGGGCTGGACAGGCACCAGCCTCTGGGATCAATGGTCCCAAACTTTGCAGGACCTGCCCTGGTGAGCTGCTACTTGCCTCATGACACAGTGCCAGCTTGGATCCCCCTTCAGCAGGCCTGGATCCCCTGGTTGAATGAAGGTTGCTGGGTGCAGTCCACTCAAGACTGCAGAACATCTGGAACCCAGTCCAATGACCCAAGGGGCCTGGACAGGCACCCAGCCTTTGGAATTGATGGTCTCAAACTCTTCCAGGCTTGCCCTGGCAAGCTGCAAATCACCTCATAGTGTGGCACCAGCTTGGCTTCCCCTTTGGTGGGCCTGGCTCCCCTGGTTGAATGAAGGTTGCTGGGCGCAGTCCACTCAGGCCCAGGGAACCTCTGGAGCCTAGTTCAATGACCCAAGGGGGCTGGGCAGGCACCCAGCCATCAGGATTGACTCCAGGCGTGGCACCAGCTTGGCTCCCCCTTCAGCAGGTCTGGCTCCCCTTGTTGAATATAAAAGGAATTTTTGATTTGGTACATTTTTACATCCATCTGAAATTTATATCCTGAAAATAGAATTTATTATATATAATTGGTCATTAAATGTAATAAAGGATTACATTATTAAAGAGAATAGCTAGGATGAAGGTGGGTCTGATTCTTTTACAGATTTCAGCATGACATTTAAAGAATTCCTTTTGCTAAAAGGAACGTCGAGAAAAAGATTCAACAAAATATACCTATATGGTATTAGTTGTTCTATTCTCTTTCATTAATCTGATTCATTTTATTGTACAAACACATTTTTGCATCAGTAAAAATATAAGTGAATGTAATAGAGAAACATCCTGGGGAATTTATTGTAGAGTTTTATATTTTTTAGGGTGTAAATTTTTTTTTATTTAAAGATAGGGAAAAAAAGCAAAACAGAAAAAAGGGTAGAAGCAATACAAAATTTCAAAAAAAATAAGAAATCACTAGTTGATACATTACATATTGTCTTCTTGGATGTAGTTGTTCAAGTTACAAAATTAAAGCATGCAAAGTGGACATTCAAACAGTGAGGCTGCAAACAGTTCTGTTTACTGATCCAACAAAAACTTAGCAACGTGGTTATCAATTCTACACACTTAAATATACATGCAGTTATATCCTTTAGAGCACTATCTTTTCCTTGTTTTGATTCTTAAGTCCATTATCTGTTTAGTTATATCATGTTTCAGCTTGCTCAGTACCTTACTGATCCCTTTTGCTGTTAATTTTTTCTTATTTTATTTATTTTATGTTATTTTATTTATTTATTTTATTTTGAAGGTAGTAAAATACAGCAGAATAAGACAGGACAAAGCCAATTGAGGCAGTGCAGTGAAATTGGTACAGAACCTCACAGCAAGTTACCGGGATAACAGCAATAGGTACAATAGTATATCTGGTTTTCTTCACAATAGTTGTTCCTTCAATCAGGTAGAGCAATATCGAAGGAAATACCAAAATTATAAAAGCAGAATATTGAATAGAGTAATACCATTGATCAGAACAGAGCAAAACAGAGATAAAAATATTTGCCTTCAAAGAGATGGCAGAAGAATATCCCCCTTATTTACTCTATTGCATATAGTCAAATTTGCAAGAGATGCTCAGATCTCTGGCTCTCACTTGCTGTTGGGGGGGGAGATGAGTTGGATGCTTGATTCTTAGTCCACGCCTCAGTAGGCTCACAGCTGCCCACCAGAGTGGTGAGCTGGCTGCCTGTTTTCCCAGCGCCCCAAGTTCCAACATGGCCTGGATCCCAGGAAACGCTGATATGGTTCTCGCCCTGGGGCAACCCAGCTTGGGAGGCCACAGCCACTTAGGGTGTAAATTTTATAGGACATACATTGTTGTTCTGGGCAGAATCACAGATGAATGTTATTCAAAATCATTGTTGCTTAGATAATCTTGGAAAACTTCAAAGGTCATTAACATCCCCATTGGAACTGAAAGTTAAAATGTTCCACGTCCCAAGCAGCTCTCGAGGTTCCTGGGCAGAGGATGGTGAAAGGATGGAGAAAAAGGACAAAAGTTGGAAGACAGAAAACTGAAGCCCTGTGGAGCCCTCTCTCCTGATGGGAGGTACAAAAAAGCAGGAGGAGAGGGAGGGGCGAGAGTGCTCTAATAGCTGCAGCACTTTCATTCACCTACTTGAGAGACTTGAGTAGCACGTGAAGCCTCTTCACCTAATCGCCTACCCACGGCTCAGCTCATCTCAGGCACCCATTCATTGTTCGTGAAATGAGCCTTGCTCCCACCCTTAGGATTGATCTTCAGCATCAGGTGATCCCCACAAAAATGTTTCAGGAAAAAATTACTCAAGCCATAAGAACCTCTCCCGATTTCAGGTGAATAATTTGATTAGCTTCTGTCAGGTTACTTTCAAATATAAGGCCTCTTGATTTGCTTTTAAACTAGTACTATGTACTATATTATAAAGGTAATTATGGGTGAATTAATATGCTTAATGAAAACTACAATTCTTGTTCAAAATGTGTCCCTAAATGGGGAGCCTAAGCAAGAAAATGAAGAGGCAATGCCCCTGCTCCAAGAAATGTTAACTCAGGACAGAAGATTGAGTCACAACAACAGGTTATAAAATACAAGAGGATGATATAAAATCTGTAGTTATTTAAATGAATTGTAACACTTTAGGAGCATATGCTGACATATAGGATTGGTGATATTGATTAATCTGGGGGAAATTTATGTGCCTAAATTTTCACTTCTTTAGGCAAAAATAAAACCACAGTAACACACAATACAAAAATCAGGCAAAGACATAAAAAATAATCTGAGCTTCTTTACATAAGAGAAAGTCTTGTGAGAAAGTATACTTTAAAGATTGAACAATGATGAAAGCTATTTTACAAGGTTTATTTTTTAAAATTACCTCCAATTTTGTTTAGACACCTATAATTAATTATATAACTTTAAATTTTATTAATTATTTAAGCTGTATATACACAAAAATTACTGTAATGTTCTATAGAATCTCAAGGTTTTGAATTGCACTTGGACTCCCATGATGGAAAGTTACCATATCAATCCTGTGGAGACATTTGCAAGAGATGCTGCATTTCTGTTTCATGTGAAGGAAGGTCACCAGATTAATGAGTTTAATTGGCTAACCCTGTGAAACAGCAATGGTTTTGTATTTACAAATATAATAGATGTGGTTATATCTTGCTTTTATCAAGGATTCCTTATCAATAATGTAAGGTGGAAACTACTAATAAACTCTGTGTTCTCCCTCAGATGCCCATTTATAAGTGAATTTCTTTATATTTGCAATTTCTTTATTTTCCTTCTTGGTTTATGACTGCTCTGAAATATCACTAAAACAAAAAACTACTAAAAACGGTAGAGTTCATGTGCCAAATGTACTTTTAAGGTTGGAGTTTCAGACAAACATAAAAGTAGCTGTCATGGTTGATGCGGTAAACCAAACTCACGACACACCCTCAAATGTACCTTTTGCATATAGAGTCAAGTACTTGAATCATGTTCCTCTGTGCCTACAGGTACCCTTAGATTTTTTGTAGGCTTAGATTTTCATTGCAGTGGCAAAATACCTGAAAAAATCTTATAAGGAAAAATGATTTTGGCTCACAGTTTCAGATTTTCAGTGCACAGTCCCTTGGCCCCATTGATTTGAGACTTACAAGGCAAAACATGGTATACAGAGCACCTGGTGAAGAAAAGATGTTCACCTCATGGCAGCTGGAATACAAAAAAGAGTGACCAACATTGAAATATCCCACTTGTGGAAAGCTAACAAATAGATAAGATTGATACCTGTAATCAGGTTGTCACTGTGACTGTATCTAACCATGTGGTCCAGAGCCTTTAAAATTGTGGTGACAAGTTTAGAAATAAATAGTTGAGTGTGTAAGCTAGAGATGCTGTAGACTGTGATAAGCAGAAATTGATGGGTGGTTCTGGTCAAAATGATAACAATAGAGAATTCAATGTAGAGATAAAGGCAGGTTCAGGAGTTTCATTTGGGAACAAGGATGTCACTGGATTTGGGCTTGAGGTCATGTGTTATGCTATAGCAGAAAATGTCCATACATTTTGCCTCAAGTCCTGAGACTTTACAGGACACTAATGTTAAGGAAAGTGGATTGATTAATTAATTTGGTAGAGGAAATTTAAAATGAACTTATTCAGACTGTGGCATGGATACCACTGGTTGTTTTTAATTAGATTTACAGTGTGAACTGGGAACCAATAAGACAAACAGAAAAATTTGGAAAACTTAAATTTTTGTCCATAAAAAACATTTATACTTTTGGAACTAAAAGAGACAAGCACCATTCAAAATAAAGCAAATACACTGTATAGAAAGAAGAAAGATGATTCGAGGGCATCTCAGAAATCAGGAAGATGGAATATCATAGATTCAAGAGTGCAAAAACATGAAACTTTCATTTTAGAAGAGTCTCCTGGGAAAATTAATGGAAAAGGACCATCTAGGAAACTGATTCCCTGGGACATATTTCACTGTGTTCAACCATCCAGGCACTCAGAGGCTAATACAACCATGGTCCAAGGGGTTCTGGCTACTGTTCAAATTGGCAACTGATTCTGGCATTGTTCACATGAGGGTCATTTTATTGATGTGCAGGAGAGTTGTGATGTTAGGAAGGTGTCTACACAGATTTCAAAGAATACCAATTATCCCCTGACAGGACTATTGGGAATGAAGCTATATGATAATGAAGCCAAAGGAACAGTGGAAGTCTCAAGAAGTTGAAGGTTCCTGAAACATAGAAAATCTTTCAAGAATAGTTACAGGCTATGAGTGGAGCCAGCCCAAGATTTAGGCTGGTCACAGCTAGTATGGTCATAGATATGGAACTGTACAAGCCTTCTAGAATTCACAACTCACTACCATGTGCTCCATATGACAGATGTAGAGCTACAGAATTAGAGTTTATCCTGCTTAATTCTGGTCTTGGTTTATTCAAGCCTTTTGTATGTCCCTAAAACTGTGTTTTGAAATGTGAATATCAATTGTCACTACTCACAAAGGCATACAGGAATAACTCAGTTCATGAACTTAATTTTTCCAGGATTCTGGTTGCACACCAAATTAGATGAGAATTCAATCAAATTTAATGGTTAGGTTAAATGTTGAAATTATAGGGAAAAGTAATTTGATTCTTACCAGATTTGGCTTGTGAATAGAAATGTGCAAAGATTAAGTTCATGAACCAAGGGGCCACTGGTATTTCTTGTCATCTTCTCCAGGATACAAATGAAGATATCTCCAAATATTTACAATTTTATATTTATGATTTTCTATGATTTTAGGAACTGATACAATTCAGTGTGCTTGTGAGTTGAAGAAATTACCTCCTCTAACATGTTTTCTGAAGCTGATGGAACATGAGTAAAAAGATTGAGTTTGAGTTTGTCACAGACAATATGACACTAGAGAGAGCTTGAAACTGAAATATAGACTTAAATAAAATTGATATCCACTGCTGTGTCCATTAGTTATGTTATTCATTAGCAGTAACTAATCAACATCTTAGCTAAGGCATTACATAATCTTATTTTCTATGGAATATAACATAGAACAGTAAGTAACTTAGGCTACCTTTATCTCTGTAGTTCCCTTACTATCCTTCTTTTTCTTTTCTGGGCTTCACTTCTTTTACTACTAAATTTTAGTCAGTCTAAAATATCCACCACAGCATGAACTTGCTTTGTACTTGAAGCATTGCATTTGCTCTCTTCTTTTGTAAAAAGAGATGAGAGTTTCCCAGTGCTGCTTCAGCACTTTTCTCCAGTTAGTGTGAGATAGATAATCAGGCTCACATTAGATGAGCTGTCAAGAATATTGAGGTTGCATTGTGCAAAACAATGGTAACAAAACAACAGTTTGCTCAAAAAAAAAAAAAAAACAGATCCTGGAAGTTCCAGCCCTAAATAATTATACTACAAAGATTGTACTACAAAATGATTATCATGAAGTGCACAGTTTAGGGTATTAGAATGTAGAAAATAAAATTTGTATCTTGAAATGGAAAAATGTGATGAGGAACTTTTATAACAACAAGACTTTCTTATAAAATTTTTAATTTTTCTATATGATGTGCACTTTACTCTGCAACTGAAAAATCAAGGATTTATTCTTAATTTTAATAAAATAAGTTTAAATAATCCATCTTTAGTTTTAAAAGAATTTGATAATATCTATAAAAATAAATTCCAATTAAAAACAGTTCCTAAAAAATCATATCTTCCTCATTCATAATATTAAAATCAAAGTCTCTAATGGGTTTGTCAATACAAAGGTGGTTATTCACTTGTTTTGTGCAAGATATTTATAGTTAAAATTAATGGTAGCAGTTAAGTTTTGCATTAAACTGAGCATAAATGCCTATCTTTTCCTACTGAATCAGAGAAACACATCTACCAAAAATTTGTGAAATGTCAGGTTATCATGATGGATTTTACCACTGTTGTCTCTGAGCGTAGCAACTGCCCTCAATGGATATAATCCTTTTATAATCAACCACTCTATATGAACACACCATTTATATAATTCCAGCCTAGCTCTGCATTTAAAGCAGGCAATCTAAACATGTTCTCAGTGGATAAGAATAAGCCCTGAAGAGCTACTTTTTAAACTTTCTATTTTTCCACAGAAACTAGACTTCAAAGATATCTGAAACCACCATAAAGTTTCAAACTAGAGTGCCCTCAAACTTTGCACATGGCTCCCATTGACATCAATCAGAATTCCATATGCATGGACTGAGGGTAAAGCATACCTTATATGGTCCACAGTATGTCTGAAGTGAGTTAAAAATGTCTGAAACTTCAAACACTGTGCTGACTTTTCACTTTCAAAGGACACTTAGTTTTAAGAACTTAACAAATGCTAAATATGCTAGGTTTTGCTAGCTTAATTTCAAATTTTCAAAACTTCAGAAGAATTTTCTTTACAATTTGAAGGTTAAAATTAAGTTAACTGAAACCATCTAAAGTGGTGAAATAATTCATGGTAGCTGTTGAATATATTTTTATGCAGTCATTCCTTCTCTTGGAAAATACTGACTTATGAAGTAACTAATAATAGCAAAAGACAGTTAATTTTCAAAAAAGCAAACTTGTCAAATTGCAAAACAAAACATCACACACACACAAAAATAAACCTGATATATCAGAAAATATTTACAAAATAGCTGATACATTAAATAAAAGTTACTGAAATATTTCTGATTAAACTTTGTTAAGTTTCAGCATCTTTACATCACTATATGCTTAGTTATCTCACAAACTCACTATGTGTTATAAATCTCACAAACTGAGCTGTGCATTGTAAAAAGAGATTGTTTAGTGTTGTTATTTTACCTGGAATTATGCTGAGTAGTTTTTGTATATCTAACTTATGTACACAAAATTAAAATTGAATTTATTATTTTACATTGTTAACAAATTACAGTATTTAATATTCAATAGCTTGTACAGACTCCCTCGTATTTCTCACTTTCAAAACTTTCTATTAAATTCCCATATAACATGGAGATATGCTAAATTGCTATCAACAAATTCATTACTAAAATTTAGTGGAAAAAGAAAAAGAAAAACTTTGGAGACTAATATTTTATCCAGTAGGATACAATAAAGTTACAGGAAAGTTAAAGGACATTTAATTAAAAAGGAAGGTGGAGAGTGAATATAAGATATATCCAAAATGAACTTTAACTGCATTATTATTATGAATTTTCTCATATTAAAATTTAGCCTTAAAGTATTAACATGTTTCTTCTTTTAGTTACAATTTTACAACTGAGAAAACAACTTCACAGTATGTTGGTTCTTCATGTCAGGTTGCATTGTGTTAACAACTCAAGATGTCATCACAACACAGGATTTAAGAAACATGAAAATAGTCAAATCTGAATGAAAGTTCTACTTAGTAGGCAACCTTTTAGTCCTAGAGGAAAAGTACTCTAGGAAGAAATTGAGTAGACAGTTCTTCCATGAGATAGGGAATAAACAGTAAAGATAGCATCAGGGACCACAGGACACTATATAGCTTTAATTATAGCACAGTCATCCATACCTGAAAAGACAAATGGTCCAAACAGATGGCTAAAGCAGCCTCCTACATCTCAGGTATACATGATTTTTAATATCTAAAATTAGAGAAGTCCTGGGAGAGAGGCTTAGCTGCTGTATCTTTAAGGAATTCCAAGGAAAATTAATAAAACAGCTATTTTTCTAGTGGATTGATATGTTTAAAATTTTACACACTAATTTCAACTTTGTTATGTGTTACAATAAATGTCATGATTGCAGAAACATATAAGAGTTACTTGGCAAAAAATATTCTACCTACCATCCAATCATGCAAAATCAAATTTATCTGTTTTCTCACTATAACTCAGGTCAACAATGAGATAGTTCAGGGCTCCCCTTATTCCACAATTTTGTTTCTCAGTCCTGAGTATGATGTTGTGTGAATTGGCACCATGACCAAGATAAGGGAGGAATCACCAGATAACTTTAAAACTAAAAAACAAACAAAACATCAAAGCTCAAGAAAATTTATAAAGCCCTTTTAAATACATTTGGACAGCAGCAGAATATCTGGGAGAATGGACGTGAATAGATTGAACTCTACAAATATTTCATTGTGTGTCTTAGTGGGAGTTTCAAGGTTGCAATCCAAGGAAAATAGAATCAAACTGATGCTGCACAATTGCTAATTCGGGGTTGGAGATTTAGCTCAGCAACTTAAGCTCCTGCCTTGCAAGCACGCCGTCGTGAGTTCGATCCCCAGTACCAAAAAAAAAAAAAAAAAAAAAAAAAAAAAAAAAAAAAAAAAAAAAAAAAAAAAAAAAAAAAAAAAAAAAAAAAAAAAAAAAAAAAAAAAAAAAAAAAATCACACACAAATTACACACAATTGCTAATCTGCGGAGGTGGAACTCTAGAGTAGAGCCAGGGACTTCCAGAGAGTGGTGGAAAGAAAGCAGGGATCTTCAGAGTTTTCTTCAGTGTTTGGTAGAATATTTATCCCCAAATGTGGTTGTAGAAAAATACCACAAGTGGAGGACTGCAGGTGAAAGAATTAGAAGAAATAGGACCTCCTGTTATGCAGGAAAGGGAAGGCACCTTTTCAACACCAGTCTGAAAGCATCAGGGTTCACAGAATATGGGTGGAATACTCAAGATTCCCCTTTCAGATAGTGCTAATAACAACCAATAGATTAAATAATACAAAATAAGTACTATATTTCAAAAGCAGTACCTCAAAATAGCAAACTTTCTCCAAGTGAATTAATTTTATCCCATGTTGAAATTTAAGAATAGTATAAAAATATATACATTATGATAAACAGCTCATATCTTTTATCTTTTTAAAAAAATAGTTTGCCTAATTCTCATTGATTTGTAATTGGTTGGTGCTTATTTATGTAAATAGTTTATGGCATGTTCTATACAAATATTCTTTACTGAATATATGTGTTAACATTCTTACCCTCATCAGTGATTTTTAGGCTTATAGAAATGCCTTTTTTTAAACATAAGGTATTTAGTGCAATGAAACCCAATGTATCAATATAAAATTAATTAATATTCAATTTATGAGTGCAATATTATATAAATATGTAGCTACTTTGGGCTAAAACATGTTTCAATATTACCTATTATATGATGAATACTGTTAACCATAGAAATCTTAGTTTCCAAAATGAACATATTTCAAATATACATATTTCAAAATATTGTTTTTATAAGTTCATCCTGATAGTAAAATCCCTTCTTGTATTTTTAATTTATATTTAATTAGAATATAGCAAATATTTCTATTGGTAATAATCAGGGGTCAAAGTTCATGATAAGCATAATGGTTATTTACATCTTTCATATGCTTTGATTACTGCGGACTGAAATCATACTAAGGAATAAATTTGTTAACTGTCATCCCTGGCCATTTGAAAGTGACCATGTGATGACAAGTGAATAAAATGCTAAGTGAATTGCTTTCCACAAATAACACAAAGTGCAATGCAGGTAGATAATCCTTTTAGAATCCTTGAGAGTCATTGCCAACATACCCACTTCTGATATTTCTGAACCTTGAATACAGTGTCAATTAATTATAAACCTCAATTAATAGCACGTTACATTCATTATTTTTTGTAGTTGAAATTAGAAGGACCCAGAGTGGTACTATCTACCCAAGTGTACTGTGATTGTCTTCTATATGTTTTGTTATTGTTATTTTATTGTTTAAAATTTTATTTCCCTAGATCAAATATATTTATAAATAATCAAAATTGCCTATCCAAACTTAAATATAATTATATTACTTCCATATTTAAAGATGTTCCAGTTGCTACTTATTGTATTTAGAATGAAATTCAAATCTTTTCATGTGACCTGAAAGTCTTTACAATTCTGTTTCTATCAATATACTGAATGTATCTTGAGTTTTTCTCTTCTTTCTTTGTACATGCTTTAGCCAATCTATTATTCTGATAGTTTCTAGTGCGTACTGGCCTTTGTCCAGCGTCATTTTAATTGCTGGAGCTGTCTTCTACTTTCTAATCGTTCTTAAGTTTAATGTCTATGTCATTATTATTTCTTAGATATCATATGAAATATCATGTGCTCCAAAATGGTTTTTGACCATACAGACAGTTGTAGTACATTGGTTTTCTACAAGAAATTTTATGATAATGTATATTAATTTGTTAATTACAGGTTTATTTTCTTTGCATCAAGTGATACTTTTTGAAAATAGGAAAAATATTTGTATTCTAATGTCCACAAAATTTTTCATGTGGAATACACTTAGTAAAAATTAATGGAATAAATGAACTAAATAGTAATCCAATAAAATAATGTCAAAAATCAAGATACACTGTCATAGGAAAATGGTAATAATGGGTCAGCGAAAATGGATTTTATTAAATAACTTTATTCATAGCAAAGTACTTTTAAGACTAAGTGACAAGGGATAATGAGAGGAGAAAATGCAGTAACAGAAGCTCAGAACGACTTAAGCAAATGAAAAATTTTACAGTTTGATAGGGCTTTAAAACTACTTGACATCACATGAATTTCTTTCATTACTTCATTCTAAAAAGCATAAATACTACAAATACATTTCCTTTTCTGCTAGTGTTTGCCACGTTCCGAATCTATCAAGTTGGATAGATTAAATGATGTACTCATAATTTTTTATCCAATTAAAGGGATTATTTTTGAGCACTTATATTTAAATTAAATTAATATCATTAAGTATACAGTTGCATGTTTGTGTATGAATCCACTTAGTTTAACTCATATATAACTGACTGTAAACTTTCATGTTTACTTTCATGTACAATTTAACAAATTATAGAATATCTTCTTATATTTTATATATGCTACCAAATGGTAGATTACTATAACTAATCTTTCATTTCTAAGGATTATTTCCTCTCTTCCTACACAAAAATTCTCAGAATACCTACATTGAGTAAAGATCTATGATTAATACATATCTTATTGTGAATTAGCACGTTATGTGTAACGTTTTTATTTTATTATTTAGTTTGTTTATATAAACTGGGTTTTCAATATTATCCGTTGTGTTTTGCAGTTCACAAAATTTGTAGTGAAGATGTAATAAAGTGGTCAAAAAATTCATCTCATTTTGTTCTTTGTAATTCGCATTATTCAAACAGATTGAAATATAATTATAACACAAGTTTGTTATAGTACAGAATTCTATAACACATTTTATTACACACAAGCATAATGCCAATAGGCATAGGTCTGATAAAAGTATTGCAAAATGAAGCAGATAGAAGAAAGCAGGAAAGTTTGCACATAAAAGCACATTTTCTATGGGGTCACTTCTGCAGAGAACTTTCTGAGTAAAAAACATTATTAAATGTATAATTATTGAAGGTATATCTCTATTGATGGAGTATGCTGGAGATTTTATTCATTATTATTATATTATTGTCCATAATTATTATAGAGTCACTGTGTTATCCTTACTGATCTGTTTCTTTCAACCCACCTATACAGGGAGCAAAAAACTCTCCTATAGCCAATGATTGAGATGAAAGTGTCGATTCATGTGTATAGAAAATTGCTACAGAGATCCAGGATTATATTAAGTTGATAGGGATTGAGCATTGACAATGTCTTCTCCATGGACATAAATAAGACCTGTTTTGAAGAGCGTGTATTTCATTCCTATTATATTTGTGTATGGTTTGTACTGTGCAGTTCGTGAAAAGAAGGTAACATAGTGTGTTGCTCAACATTCTCTTCATTGGATATAATATCTGACACCCACAATTTAAAGGAGGACAGGTTTACTATTGCAGAATTCAAGACACTGGAGAAATTGTCAGAGACACAGGAGTTTTTAGGTGTACACCTGTCCTAGTGGATTTGAGTCCAAAAGGGGCGAGCACTGATGGAGGGGTTCTCATTTTATGCGTATTGCAAAAGGGTTAATCATCAGCTCAGAACTTATGGTCAAGCAGAAGGAGAACAAAAGGAGTTTGTCAAGCTGTGATGGTTTTGTGGCATATCTTGGTGACCTTTTCAGGCATAACCACATGTTATGGGAAAAGGAGGTTATAAATTTTTACTTATTGGGGCAAAAGTTACTGGTTTTATCTGTATTAGAACAAAAATCAACAGCTGTAGGGAGGGACAAGTTTCCAAAACCTCATTTTTTAAAAAAATTTGCCTCTTTGGTGCTGTTTATAAATGAATTTTAATAGAGAGCATCACTACCATTACCACTTACCTCACTGTGGATGCCGGGCTCTCTACTGGGCAGAGGTAGAATTATAACAAAAAGGAAAAGACACTTATGTTGTTGTAATAACACTGATTCTCAAGTTTCAACCTTCAGTGGACATGTCAGCTTTCAGAGTGACAAGAAGAAGGCTGCTGTTTCCTCAGGCTTCAGCTCTGTGTAGAGTAGTCAGCTTCTGCAGTGACTGGAGAAGAACTGGTAGCAGCTTGGTTTCACCACAGGATCAATTGTCTCAGATGATCTGGATCCTGTTGGCTGATCCGTTTGTCTTGGATTGACAGTTTTATGTGATTCTGCCTTGTAAACCCAAGGCACAGTTTTTGTAACTTTAACAGCAATAGAAGTAGACATGATTACAGAGTGGACCCACCACATATGGGCTCCAGCGAGGTTGGATTTTGTCACTTGACCCAAAATGAAGTCCACAGACTTGAAACAGTTTATTGGGTATATCAGTATGATGAGCACTTTTTTGGACTCAGACATCTGATTTGTTAGGTTTGGTTCTCCTAGTTTGCAAAAATCACTCTTCATTTGGCCTGTGATTGGGAGTGGACAGCTAAACAAAATCTCATAAAGGAAATATCCAGGTTTTTTGGTGGAGATGTACCTGTCTCAGAGGAGACATAGGACTTCATGCTTATCAAATGGGTTTCTTTGCAATATTTTTTCAATAATATTTTGTGTGCTTGACTGATGCACTCTACTTTTCCTGAACTGTTGCTAGTAGGCTGTGTGTAGTTTTCATTTCTATTTTTAACATCTGTGTGAGCCCCTGTACTATCTCAGGAGCAAATGTTGTTCTGTTTTCTGATCCCAAGGTCAGGGGTACTCTGAATTTTGGGATGATGTCACTTAACAATACTTTCATCACCTCTGGTGTTTTTTGCTCATATAAGAAAGGCATCAGACTAGCATGAGAAAGTACAGACTAGCACAGACATATACTAATAGCCTCCTACTCAAGTCAGTTCTGTGAAATCCATAAGCAGATTTTCACAAGGGGTAGCATCCAGTTCCTGAATACCAGGGGCCTGATAGGTCCTTATTTGGGTTGTTCCAAGCACAGGGTAAGTATATCTCACACACAACTTGAGTGATGACAAGTTATAGAAATAACCAAGTTATTTCTATGTACCACATATTGTGTACAATATGTGGTACATAGAAATAACTTGGTTATTTCTATGTGGTACATAGAAATAACAGCTCAGTAATATCTCTAGTGTCATTTTCCCCAGGTGAAACCCTTGACAGAACTGACTTACAAACTTATCAGCCATTATTTCAGAGAAAACACATCAAAGAATTTCCATCATAGACTCTCCATCATCCTCCCTTGATATAATTTCCAGATTCCTACAAAAGAAAACCATCTTTTTTTGTTTGAAGGAGAGTTTGGGGTCTCTGTGAATGCAGGCTCTGGAATAAGGGGTAAGGCTAGGTCTTCTTTTTTGGATTGTGGGACTATCTTAGAAGCCCTTTTTTTTCTCTCTCTCTGCCTACCTTGTATTCTCTCTGGCATCTAACATTTCAATCCATTAATGTCTCCTGTAATGTCTAATAATCACTTTCTTTGGTGGTCATATAGCATGTAGGAGTTGCAAAACTTTTTTTCTACTTTATTTTATTCCAGACTTAAAGACTATATATATAATGTAATTTAACAAAGGGACATTTGGAATTTGCATAGATGTTAGCCTTTTTGTCTTTGTTAGTAAAAGTGTCCTTGTCAAGATTATTAACTCTGCTTTCGTGCTGAGGTTCCAGTAGGCAGAGGCTGCACCTCCATCACAGAGTCAAGTATCACCATTGCATGTCCTGCCTGGTGGACTCCAAGTATAAAACTGCTTCCAACTGTGATGTATTTGACTTTTGTGTCTCTGAAGCAGTGATCTGAGAGATCTCCCCTGATACCACTACGAAACCTAAATATTTAAATGCTTGTCAGCAAATCTGTGCCTTTTTTTCAGACGTGTTATATTCAGCCTTCCAAAGTACAAAAAGGAAGTTTTTAGTTCTTTAATATCTGTTATTTCACATTGGGGCTGCCAAGGAGGTCATCTGCACACTATAGCAAGGCATAATTATCCTCTGGTGTGATGATGAAATCTTTGAGGTCAATGGAGAGCACCTCTCCAAAGATCACAGGAAAGCTTGGGAATCCTAAGGCAAGCCTAGTCCAGGTGACATATTCCTTCATATCCATCATAGAATCCTCTCATTGAAATGCAAAAATAGGCTAATTGAGTGGTGCAGGACAGACAAAAAGACATATTTAAAGTCCAACCAAATAAATCGAGCATCACTTCCTGGAATGAGTCCCATTGATGTGTGTGGATGTGGTAACATTGGGTTAGTGGTCATGATGGCCTCATTCTTAGCCTGCAAGTCCTGTACTGGTCTATACTCATTAGTTACTGGTTTACATACGACAAGAGTGGAGTGTTCCAAGATGACTAGAATCTTGACAAGATTTTATGTCTTTAAATGTCTTGTATGGCTTCCCAAGAAAGAGGTTATTGGCAGACTTGAACCAGAACTTTAATTTTACTATCACTGTTGTTTAATTTACAGCTACCCCATGTGGGTTTACCTTTAGCCTACACCCCAGGAAGCTTATGTGTTAGTCCATGTACCTTGTCTGTTCCCAGCTTAAGTGACTTTTCTGAATATAATTTTTATTTTTCGCCTCCTAACCTCAGTGTGTGCTGAGCTCTTCTGCTGTATGATCCCTTCTGTCCGTAGCTGCAGCTTCAGCATCTCATTGGCCTTCAGCTGCCAGCGTTCTCACTCCCAGGTAGCATCCTCATAAGCACGTTCAGTTTTTGCCTGGTGTTGTGCCCCTTGCTTTTTATCCACAACTGGACCATTGTCGCATGTTCTTCTTGCAGGGTGTTCTCCAGCTGTATAGTCTTCTCTTCAAAGGAGGCATCCTTGCTTTATAGCTCTGCCTCTGTGTGACACTGAGCTGTCCTTGCAACTACCTGTCCTTGGCAGGGCTACTCTACCTCTGCCTGTCCTAGCCACCTCTCCACCTCCTTTAGGCCTTGGCCTGTAGTCATCCTTCTCTCAGTGACTGCAGAGCCCTATGTTTTTCTCAGATTGCCTCAGCTTCAGTCTTTACACACGGGTCTAGTTCTGTCTCTGCTTCACACTTCTGTTGACTCTCCTCCTGTATTTGTATCTGCAAGGTCTTAGCCTTCATTGTGTCTGTGGCTTTTTTTTTCCCTCTTCCTCCACACATGAACACAAAGCCTTCATCTCACTCTCAGCTTCACCGTGCTGGCACTCAGTCATCTCCAGCAGTAGGTGCGCTGTGTAAATCTCCTGTCCAAAGTGCAGCCTGCTGTATTCGGTTGTCTTGGCCTGGATCTCTGCCTCCAAACTCCATTGCAGATGTTGCAGCTCTTCCTGTTCTGTGTTTCTGCTCTTGTGGGTCTATTGTGGTCTCTTCCCATCATGCCATCTTCTCCTGCATGAACCAGTGCATTTCCTACGCCTCCAGCTTTACTTGTACTTTGGCCCATGCACGTGCCTTTATCAACTTCTTCAGTCACTCCTCTTCACCTGCCGGTGATTTTATTGCCTCATGCTTTGCAGTCCTTCTAAACCTCCTCAACTGGTCTTTGAGTTGTCTCTGCCTCATCTTGCAGCTGCTCAAGCATGCTCATGTGTTTTCTCCTGTGTCCATTGTCACTTCTGGTCAGCCACTCTGGCCAGGTGTACCTGAGTCCTGTTGTGTTTGCGTCAGGCCTCTCCACCTCAGGCTGAGCTGTTTGGTATTTTCCAGTGCACCCTCACAGTGCCTGGTGGCTTTCTTCTCAGCAGTCAGGCTCTTTGGTATGTGCTCTTCAGCCCATGGTGCACTGTTTTTTCCCCATCACCAACTGTTGCTGCTGAGCAGCCTCCAGCTCCACCTGCTTCTTGCTCTACAATGTGTGCTTGGTGTTGTTGTGGATGTGTACCAGTTGCAAATTTAGCTGACAGAGAAAAGCCAGAAGCTTTTTCAAAGCTCATATTTAGAGCATGAATCACTTTCTCCAACTGTCACCACTGGCTGCATGTGGTCTCCATTAGGGCTTCTATCACTCGAATTTTTTATTTTCTTATGATGCCTTATGAGCTGCACAAGATGCTCCTCAGTGTTACTCAGTCTTGCGCTGTGCTATCTTTTTTCATCTTTGTGGCCTGCAGCAGGGCTTTTTACTTTATTTCATTTTAATTTTTTTCTTAGACTCAGATTAGACCATGAGTGTTTTACATATGACTCCAGTCAGAGCTGTTTCCATGCAGGTTGAGTCTGATCTCTATTTAACCATGAGATGATATAAGGAAAATAGTTATGGTGTCGCAGATGTCCGTGGTCACCACCCAATGTACAAATCCAACATTTTTTCTTTCTACTGTCCCTTCAACAGGTCATCCAACATTAAAAAAGGACTAATCAACTTCACAGAGTTTTAAAAAGTGTTTATGACCGTACATAGACTTGTTATGCCATATAAATAAATCTCTCCTATGTAATAACAATTTTTTTTATTCAAAGCCAATAGATGACTTTTGGGGGAAGAGAGGGTATTAAACATAAAGTCAAACTGACAGTAGGGCTGCTATCTAGGAAGGAGTGACTGACAGAGCCAGGACCATATCTATAATAGTCCTTTTGAGTAACAAGCTTTTTTTAAGAAACAACTTGGGCTCTACCAAACCAATGAGCAAACATACATATCCTTTGATAAAATACTCCACAATTTTTTTGATATGAATAAGCTTTCCAGTTTTGTCATCATTACTTTTCATCTTTTAAGCAGGACAAAATTTTTATGGTATGAAATCCTTTTACATAAAAGTACATATTTCATACTTATGTCTTCTTCATATATTTTTCCATCCCACTTATTACAAATTTTATAATAAACTTGGCTCCAGCCATTTGGATTTTAAAGTTCGATCCCTGTCTCTGTCTCTGTCCCTGTCTCTGTCTCTGTCCCTGTCTCTCTGTTTCTGTCTCTCTAGCTCTGTCTGTCTGTCTGTGTCTCTCTCTTTGACTCCTTGGTACAACCATGGAGGTTGCCGGAGTCCAGCTGCGGCAGGGCTCAGGGGTCCCAAACATGGTCCGGGAGTCGGCGAGTGAGAGACAGAAAACACTGCACACCAGTATGTGAGTGAATCTGAATCTATTTTATTTTGCAGAAGCGGGAGTACTTATTTGTTAACTTTTGGCAGTAACTTAAACCCCAAGCAGCGAAGCGTCCCAGGCTTAGAGCTACACAGCGATGATTTTAAACAATATGTATCAATTAATTTGTTCACCTTT
>PVLA01005587.1:0-43234 GCA_004027455.1 Hydrochoerus hydrochaeris
TGTTACTAAGTTTTTGTTGGATTGGTGAATAGAACTGTTTGCAGCCTCACTGTTTGAATGTCCACTTTGTATGCTTTAATTTTGTAACTGGAACAACTATATCCAAGAAGACAATATGTAATGTATCAAATAGTGATTTCTTACTGTTTATTTTTTTTGAAATTCTGTATTGTTTCTACCCTTTTTTCTGTTTTGCTTCTCCCCTCTTTAAATAAAAAAAAAAAAGAACATAAAAAAGCAAGGTAGAAGAGATACAAATGGTCACTAATCTTGTGTCCTTCCACTTCTGGTCAACATGTCCTAGGGTACAGAAGAGAGATTTATGTTTTCAATTTGAAGGCCCTGAGTAATGGTTTCCATGACCAAAGAGTAAGATATTTGCAGAATATTACAACTCACACTGCATGCCGGAAGAGGGTTTCTAATCACAGGAAAGAAATTTTTTTTTTCCACCTCTTCATTCATCAGCTGAAAATTCTCTTGGGCTGAAGTCGTTAACCATACTTTACTTGAGTGCCAACTTCCAGTGTATTAAAATGATTCTTTCCATGAATACTAACGTTCCAGTAAGAAATGACCCAGAGCCCAGCAAAATCTTGAGAAGAAAAATGTGCCAAACATGCAGGATGTTATTCATCGTGGGAGCTGCTGAGACTGTGACAAATCTCCTAAGAAGCTGTGTGGAAAGATTTCAAGAAAACTTTATTTCTATTTATTTATCTCCGCCATATTGAGTTCTCCAGAGGAACAGAAACGCAAGTCCTGAAGGAAATGAGTTTGCGTCATCTTTACAGAAGGGAAAACACTGTCAGATTGCAGATGAGGTTGCTGAGTGCTTTGTATAATCCACCTTTGAGTGAAACCATGTATGTAAAATTAGCAGAGACGTTACTGCCTTTGCCTCTTGTCTGTCACAGAGAAAGCAGAATGTAAACTGCCTTGTAGAAACTGATTATTCCCCCTAACAAAGCACTCTGGTGTGTAACTGATGACAACAGGCCATCTTTGCCCTGTGTCCAATCCCAATGCTGCTACAAAACAGTCCTGTGACTTTTCTTCTCTGTTTTCCTCAGCTGTATTTTTATAAATAAGTGCTGAATTTTAATCTGTCCAATGAGATAAGTGCTTGCTCTATTTGAATAAAATTACATTCAATTAAAATTCATTTTCTCAGTCACACTAGTCAAGTTTTAACTGCCACATTCGACTGGTGGTTACCATATTTGATAAGAGATTAAAAATTATTTCTGTCATCACAAAACTTTGAATTGTGTAATGCTGGTAGAGATGATGTATTTGGTGTTCTCTAACTCAGAAATCCTTAATCCGTGCCCACACACCATCTGTGGTAGCCAGGATTGTAAAGCATGGACTCCTGGCCCGAGAACAGTAGCCCTTGCTGCTAACATGGTAAATAGTGTGGCATTTGTAAGGGGGTGGGGAGATGCTGGCTGAGATCAGTGTTCACCCACCAAGCAGATGTAACAGGGAACACAATAGAAAACCCCAATAAAGAGAAATGAGCTGGCTGGACAAATAGGACTCTTGGTTCTTCATTCCCCAAACTGCCTCTTGATTAAACTTCTGATAGAGGAATAGTAGCTACCAGATACTAAGGCTTTTTTATTATTTATTCACATATAGTCTTCTGACTCAGGATAGGTCACACTTTAGAAGACGATAAATGCTAAATGATAAAAACCACATGCCTGCAGAGAAGTTAGTGTCATGGATTTATCTTCCTAAAGATTCCCTGAGTAATACACAATTCACTTAGTGCTGTTCTTTGCCTGAAAACGTGGTGCTTGTAGAACCAAACCAAGAGAGTTTGCACAACTCCACTTCTTTCTTTGGTCATTGCTGACTTTTTGTCGTTGGGTTTTAAATTCTTCCCTCAAAGAGATCTGAGACTAGAAATTAAAGGATGATTGGATGCAGGCCCAATAGAAATAAATTTTCTCATGGTTTGTTCAGATGCATTGCAACTATATCTCCAGGTGATTAATTTAATCATGGCCTTGGGGGCTGGAAGGCTGGGATTATGGTAGATCCACTTCAGTATTCTTTCAGCCTAGAGTTTACATTTTGTACTTAGTCTACATCAGTTCCTCCTCTAATAGAATAAAACCGATGACAAACATTTGCCTAGCACTACATAAGCAATTATTATGTTTCCTGATGTTTCAAATATACTTGATCACTTGGTCCTAACAACAATCTAATGAGGTAGATGGCATTATTGTATGAACCTTAGGCACAAAAGAGTTTGAAGTGTTTGTACAAGATCACATGGCGAGCAAATGATAAAAATGTGTTCTGTGCTCAAGAAGCTCAGCTTTAGAATTTTCATGCCTCATCATAATCCCATATAGCCTTATCAAATGAAACAGATTTTTCCCAAAAGTTCAGATTGTGAATGACAGACTGCATGTAAAAGAGGTAGTTTTACTGTTGACATACATTAGACAAGAAGAGAAAAAGAACATAGGTGAGGTTGGCTGGTCCTATTAGACTACGAAAGCAATGCAAATCAAAACCCAAAACATATTCTTGCAAGAGGCACTTAGCTAATACCGAGTTAACTAATTGGACTTTTTCTTTTCTTACTCTGAAATCAAAATATTGAAGATACTCAGAAGGAAGAATATTACTAGTTTTTTATTTTAAAGAGAAAAAAACAGAAAAATCAAGAACCAATAAGGAAAATATTATTAAGATGATGGATTTTTTTAAAACATACAGGAAAGCAAGCAGTTGTGCTTATGAATTTGTGGCATATAAGGGGAGTTCACTTTTGAATAGGCTTGAACTCATGGTATTTGTAGTCCTTTAAGAGAGTTTACTTCACCAAGAAGTGTAGTAAGGGACAAATCACTTCTTCCTATATTTAATGCCTGTAATTGAGAAAGCCATCATTCCAGACTTAGAAAATTACTAAGAAAGTACTCAGTATTCGACTGCTCCCAGACATTGATAAAAGAGAAAAGGCTGAGGTTAATGTACAGTCATGGGTCAAGTATAACTTGTCAACAAAATAACTCTCTTATGAGAGAATTTAGTGCTTTGTCATGACATTGAAAGACACAAGAGGCAACTTTAAAAATTAGTTTCATCTAAGAGCTGCATCCAGCCTCTCTCACACTCTCTTTGCATTAAGTGCTACTTTATCTTCAGGAGTAAAGATTCTTAAATGTGTTTTGAAAACCAGAGGCCAGCTCCACCAAGTTTAAAGTTTTACTCCTATGGCTGGTCCCCTCATCTCCTATGTCCCTGTTTCCAACACACAGGTGCGCGTGCACACACACACACACACACACACACACACGCACTCCTCAGTCTGAGTTTCAATACCAAGGTCATAAGTATCAGTCATACCACTTCCTAATCTAGCATTCCTGCCCCTTTCCTTTTGCAATACTTCAGCACAACCCATTCCTTAAATTCTCATCATTTTATGGGATATACATTTTTGATCCAGTGATTCCTAAACTTATTTCTATTTTTGGCAATTTGCTGGCTATATTGGTATAAAAATAAAGTTTTTTTATGTCCTGTGGCTTATTTCTGATTTGTAAAATAAAGCTAGTAGTCCGACTTCAAGGGGTTTAGGTGCAGTTACAATGTATGGCATATATTAAATTTTTAAGGAATCTGTATTTCTTACTTTCTTAGTGCCAGAGGATACACATTGTTAGATATTAATAAGTACCTATTAAATGGTGTACAAATGAAAGAGTAATTGGACTAGGACAGGTTTTCAGGGCATAGTAATGATTCTGAGCTTAACACTGTAAAATAAATAAATTTTACTCTTTGGCTTTTCTGAATACTCTCTCCATTTTCCTGCAAAGATGTGACAAAAATATAGTGAATGTTTAAATTTTTAAATTAAAAAAATATTACAGTAAAAGTCACATCTATGTCAGTCTTCTCAAAATACTGTTTCTCAGCTCACACACTTATTTCACACTTGCTGTGACTTTCTGGTGCTGGTGTGAAAGTCCGCTTTTGAGGTGCCTTTGCCAAGCTGCCATGCCTACCTTGATATCTTGAATCAGTTAAAATGTTTACCTTTCATAGTCAAAATTATTTTGACTCTGTAGAAGAACCAGAAGTCTCATAGTGCCAGATACTATGAATAAGGTGTGTGAAAACACTCTACAGTGATTTTCAAGTTTGCCTTTCCATTGGGTGACAGCAGATACAGCAGCAGCATTCACCAAACTTCAAATGACACATGGGACTCTAGAGATGGATGAAATCAAACAAAGCTGTGAACTGCGTAGCCTTAATGGCTGAAAGGGCCACACGAATAATTCAGAATGGAGCCAGGCAGCTAACTCTAATCAAATACTGAGATTCCTTGCATAGACAGAAGACCAAGATGCTAGTAGAACTTACATAGATGGTGGATGATCTGCCCTGCTCGAGTTCAGGGTCTCTGGCAGAGTGACCATAAAAACACCTGAAAATACGTATCAATCAGGGTCCTGCAAAATATCTTTAGCTCTTATGTAAACTTCATCAGTTGAAAATATAATCTCAAAATCCTTTAAATATCATGGCTGACACATTTATGAATAAGGACCTTTTATCCTTGATAACTTGGAAATAAATGTAGAAATGTTTAACAGGATTACCATATTAATGTTTTGTACTGAATATATGCTGATATTGTAATGTTTAAAATCTTTTTGAGAACTTTATGATGCCTAAGTTAAATGTGCCACTGAGCAACTGATTGATGTATGGTTTGAGGTTGAGATTTTATGATACATTGTATATATAGTACAATTGTTAATATAATTTTAATACTTCTATTTCTGTAAGTTTAATTTTTTTACATGTAAAACAGTGACTTCATTGCTCTGAAAGTTTTCAGAGTTTTTTGTTGATTAATTGTAATTTTTATTTTTTTGAGACAGAGTCTCATTGTATTTCAGGCTGTCCTTGAATTCACTCTGTATCCCAGGGGGTAACCTCAAACTCACAGCAATCCTCCTGCCTCAGCCTCCTGGGTGCTGAGATGACAAGCATGGATCATCACACCTGATGACTGTCAATCTTAAAAAGGAAATTTAATATAGAAAATCTATGACTGATGGTTTAAATATCTAAGAGAGAGTAAAACTTACAGCTCTAAATCAGATAGAACATTAATTAAAGTCACTTTAAAACTGAGATATTAATATTTTGCTAATTTTATAGGTATGAAAAAAGATTTATGAGAACTTTAAAATTATAAAAACTACATTATTGAGTTAATTTTCATAAATTTAATGTTAACCTTTAAAATTAAACACCTGGAAAAGTTTTCCTGCTAATGTCTTCAGAGGAAATCACAAAGCTTTAATAATTCGCTACAGCTTGTTTTTTCATTTTCTTTTTAATTAATCTCCTACAAAAAGTTTAAGAAGCAAGAGACTCTAACCCTGTGTGGAAAGCCTTAAGAAAAATGACTCCTGATACCTAGAGTTTTTGTAAGCAGTTACCTCTAATGAACAGAAATTTAGCTCATCTACCCCAGGAACAGGCAATGTTCAACATCATGGCAGGGTACACATGGGAGACAAGAAAAGCAAAACATAAGAAGGGAGAATGAAGAAAACAGAAAATAAGAAGATCGAAACAAGGACAAGTAAAATAACAAAAACTACTGCTCTGAAGCTGCGTCTGCAGCGAGGTCATTCCCGCAAAATGGGACAGGTATTAGTCTAAATGACTGAAGGTCAAATCACTGCGGGTACATTACAATGGGTAGTGGTGCTGTAGCGCATGCTCTAAAACAACTGCAAGAGAAGATTCTGAGTGGTTTATTTAAAATGATAATTGTTGGAGGTAATCGACACGCTAATACTATGAATTGATCATTACACATTATTGAACATCTCAAAAAATATGCAATTGTGTGTCAATCAAAAACAAAGAAAACTAGAGTGAAAACAAGCACTACAGAAAAGTGGCATGCATTTAAGCTACATAAAATATTTTAAAAGATTTAAAAATATAAAGAAATATTTTAAAAGATTTTTATGCTATTATGCATACACTTTACTTTTGTTAACAGTGAGTAAAAATGATTACCTGTAATCAATCACAAGTGCCAAAACGTGATGACATAAAAGGCAATTTCAAACAAATTACAATATTATATTGCATTTGTGTGTATACTAAATTGCTTAGTAAGTATACTAAATTTACCTAAATGTGCAAAGAGTACACATTTTTATTAAAGGCTTCATGACTCTTCATTAGTAAATGCCTAAAAAAGAACATCCGTTCAAAGAATGTGCCAAGGTGTCGCCTGCTGGTGGGCGGGTATAGTTTGTGGAATGCAGGAAGCAGTTAGAAAGTAGCTATAATTCTGGAAACTTGAGCTACATATGGGTCAAACTTTTGCAAACCTTAGGAAACACTAACAATTTCCAGTGGACATTTTTACTTAAGTGGTATGTTATAGTCTGTAAACTCAGTGGAAAGAAACTAAAATGTGGGTTGGAGCGAAAATGTGAAAATAGGAAGCTAAGAATAAGAACACATAATAGGCATTCTTGATATGAATGGGTCATTTCAAGCTACTGCCACAGAATAAAATTACTCTACAGAGGAAAAAATAAACTTTAAAAATAAGCAAAAGTAAGCCAGATCACACTGTGCCAAAAGGTTATATTCTACAGAAGTGGTATTAGAAGTGCTGGTGATTCTCAAGTTCTTGGAAAGACCATGTTTAGGTAATTGGGACTAGCCTGGCTCCTTCAAAAGCATCAGCCAACACTGTGAGACAATGAGAAAAACAATTAACATTCCAACAACGTGAATAAATCTCAGAAAGTCGAATGAAAGGAACTAATTCAGAAATATGCTCTATGGTTCCATTTGTAGGAGGTTTAATAAGCAAAACTAATCTATTTTGTTAGAAATTATAGGATGTATCAGGAGACAGATAAGTGGTTAGAATATGGTATGAAGGAAATTTTGTAGGGATAGATACATTCTACATCACTACCTTAGTGATTGTTACATGTATATATTTGTCAAAATTTCTTGAGCTTCAGAGTTACCCAATTTCACTATATTTAAATTATGTTTCAATACAGAAAGCTAATACAAATGAAAACATGCAATGAAATATTATTACATACCTACCAGTGGATAAACTGAAAATAATAGAAATTACCAAGCAAGAATGTCAGGCAACTGTTGCTGTCAAAATGAGCTATTAAAAACATGAATTTGTGATGTAACATTGGAAAAAATAATGGCAGTTTTTACTAAAACTAAATATACATCTATGTTACAGCCAAGCAAATCATCTTCTAGGTATATATGGTCAACAACAGCAAAAAGTGCTTATCAAATTACACCAGATGTGTGTGTGTGTGTGTATATACATAATTTTACACATTTTTATAATAATCCCCAACTGGAAATTATCAAATATCAATCAAAAGTAGAACCCCCCCAAAAAAAAGAAATTGTGAACAGCAACATGAAAGAAAT
The DNA here is from genome assembly GCA_004027455.1 of Hydrochoerus hydrochaeris. Taxonomy (NCBI): domain Eukaryota; kingdom Metazoa; phylum Chordata; class Mammalia; order Rodentia; family Hydrochaeridae; genus Hydrochoerus; species Hydrochoerus hydrochaeris. The sequence goes on from PVLA01005587.1 coordinate 7,501, forward strand.
CTACATAGCAGTGAGAATAAGTAATAATTTTATCCTGCAATATTAATGAACCCCACTAATGTAAGGCTCAGGAAATAGAGATGTACACATACAGAAGTGCACATGCTGGATGGATTCATAGCCATAAGTAAAAACATAGACAAAATTAATCTATTAATTACCTAAACAGTAAGACAGTTATCACCCTAGGAGAGACTGTGAAGAGAAGGAAGCACTGGATGTTGCACATTGCTGGTCATGCTCTTTTGATGAGTCTTGATGACATAAATGTGCTTAGTTTGTAAAAATTCATGGAGTTGCAAAATTATTATAGGTGTACCTTCTTGTTAGCAATATCTATGTAACTGTCTGACTTTTTAATAAGTGAAGAAGTGACCAGTGGTTCCCCTCACCATCCTTTCCTTAGTAGACTCCATAGTAGGAAAGAAGGTTGGGGCTTACACAAACACTGCCAATTGTAAGTAATTCATAGATGTAGGGCCAGGCAAAGTATGCTTAATAACATTAGAAACGAAGACTTAACAATGAAAACATTTCCATATTCAGATAGTAGAATTATAGATAATAATTTCTCTTAAAAACTTAAACTGTTCTAGTCTTATAATGTTGTTTTAGAAAAAGAAAAGCTATTAAAATGATTTTATACTTAAAAAATAAATGGTCTTTATAGACAATTAAAAAATACTGAACTTTAAAGTTGTTTTTCTTTTTTGGTAACAAAACAATCATTAAAAGTAATTTGGTGATCAATATTTACTCTGAGAAAAGACAGAACTTCAACCAGTGTTATGACGTGTACCTAGATGTCTCTCCAAAGCATCTTGCACTAACAGGTGGGGATTTTCAGAGATGGCTGGAACTAGAGTGTGTGAATAAGGATTATTGTGGGTGATAACAGGATTAGCCCACTGACTGGGTTATCAGGTGGTACTGGCTGTAGCTGAGTGGATCTACTGAAGACAGAAGCCTTGCCCTGCATCTGGGTTACACCAAGCAGTGGCCTTTTAACCTGAATGGAATAAAAGGAAAAGCAAGAAGAAGGCTACTGTTTTCTGATTCCTGCCAGACATACTATGGACTATTTCTTTTGTCTCCCTGCTTTTGAACCACTTGACTATGGACTGAAAGCTCTACAAAGTGTTAGCTGAACTAAACTTGGTCTCATACTTTGTCTCATACTTTGTCTCAGCAATGAGAAAATTCACTAAGACAAATAACAAGAACAAGAGACTCACAGGACATGTGGCATATAATGTCAGTTCTCCAGGACGTTTTCTGGGTACTTTTGCAGATTCTGGCTTTTTTATCAGCTGCCTGAAAGAATCATACAGAGATGCCAGATCCAGGTCTAGGCAGAAGACAAGGGTGCACTTGGGAAGAAAAATTGCTACATTCTATACCCTATGTTCTATTCTAGAAGAAGTTAGCCTGAGAGAAATGATTGGTGAGAGTAAAAGTGCAAATGCTGCCTGAAAACTAATGATCCTGAAGGGATCAACTTAGGTGGAAAGGGAAGGCCATTTCCTGGGCCATCCCTAATGCCCCTGGTGCTAGGTGAGCCAACCGTTAGCTTATTAGCTCCTGAGTTTAGTACAAGGCTCGTGCTTTCCTTGCAATCCATTCCAGTTTGCTATTCTGTGTTCTGTGTGAACAAAGGACTAAAATAGAGCAGTAAATGAAAAACTTCAATAACAGGGAAGTGATTGCTGATAGTCCATTTAACAGCTAACATGAATTCAGTGACTATCTTGTGTGGTGGGAGGGAGAGTAGAACAGGTGAGAGAGAGATGAAGGGATAGTTCATGTAAGTTTTAATTAGAGTCAAATTCACTAGGCAATTGGGAAAGAAATAAACTTACTGTGAAAAAAAACACCATGTTTGAGTATGGGGAACTACATTTTGGCTTTTATATGAATTTAACATATTTCTTAATAGATGGCTCAAATAATGCCAAATTAACATTGATTTGTGGAAAAGTCATCTGAACTGAAAATGTACATACACTGCATGAAGCTCTGGTGTAAAGCAGATCTAGGGTGCTGAACCTTGTATTTACTGTTTTTATTTTCACTCCTGCCTTATTCAATTTATAATAATAAAGATCAAAGCACTTCAGAGAAGCCACGTCTTCCTGATGAGTGTTTTTCTTACATTCCTCCTTTTAACTCCTGTAAATTTCTACAGAAATAAAAAACAGACATAATATATAAGGTAAAAATATCATGAGCTGGAATGTGATAAGATATGTAAATTAAGAGTGTGGAGTGGAAGAGCAGGTTGATTGTAAACCCACTTAAAATCTGGATGTCTTCCTTTCGAAGATGATATGCAACAAACACTAAAGGAAGTAAAATTTCCTATTTTGCCCACATCTGAATTCCAGGACTCCAAAAATTCCCACATAAGAGAGATTAGAAGTACCACTGTGCTAGGTTTGCACATTTTTATCCTATGTTCTTAGTCCTTCCTAGGAAATTTTTCTATGAATTGTAGTCAGAGATCCAGGTCTAGGCAATTAAGTATTTCTACATATCTCATGTGTTCCTTCTGGAGACAAATGGAACATAAAGTTATACTGCAGAGTGGCAAATGGTGCCAGTGCAAACCTAAGAAAGAAAGGTACCAAACTGGAGTGTATGGAAATCCTGGGCCCCAGGCTCAGAAAACACAGAAAGTGTTGATGTTTGTTGGTAAGGAAAAAACTGCCACTTTTCTGAATAGGAACAGAAAGGAGTTCACCAACCTTGAGGTTCTCAGTGGGGTTAAATTTACCATGACTACCCGCCTACCCTTCTCCCAGGACCCCACATGCCTGCCCTTTAATCTTAATGTTTTACCAAAGGCCATAGTTTTTGGCTAATCTATGAGGACCTTTCCCTCCTCTGTGCCAGGGTATTTGAAAGTATAAGAAACTCCAAAGACAGGAAGAAAATGATTATGGAGGTAGCTTTTAAAGTTTGGTGTTGAATTGTACAGGCTAAAGGCATTTCAACTGAGGGTAAAGTTGGAAACTTTTCATATAAAATGATTAAATCTAATAGCATTATTTAAATAAAGTGTTCATTAGCATTTGTGGTGTAAGACAGAAGATAAATAATTATAATGCAGGAACTCACAGTAAAGACACTACTGACTTAAAAAATGGGCAAGGGAAAAGTTATTTAAGCAAACCTCCAGAATGCTTTAATTGATGGAAAAGACACATTTGTAGCTATCACACTTGTTTTGGTAATGCCGAGCCATCTGCTAAAGAGAATTATTTTAATTTGTTGGCTTTCAGCCTTAAGGCAAATGTTCACCGCCTGTGTTTACTGTACTTATTTGTTCAGCATACTCTTTGGTTCATGGAACTAGATCACAGTGCAAGGATACATTTCAGTCCAGTGTTCTGGAAAAGTAGCAGATTGCAGAGGAGAGGCGTTAACAAGATCTGTATATTATAAGGTGAAGTTCTCCTATCAATGATAGTGACATTTTCTGAGTCAAGAGTAGAACCTAGGTCCAAGTCCGCTCTGGTGACTACAGCATTAAAATAATTGGATCTGGACAACTCTGTCTCTTTCACAGCTGCTGAAGCACCTTGAAAGCCAATGATTCCTCCATGAATGGCCATGTTCCTATATTGAAGACTTGAGGAATGGCTTTGCTACTAGTAAATAGCAAGTATAAGACTCATGATCAGTTTCTCTACTAGTAACACCAGACAGAGTGGTTAGGTTACTAAGGTTTTAGAGAAGATACAATCATTAAAGCTCTGAAGAGCTTACTAAGGAGTAAGTAAAAATCTGTTCTAGTCACTTCTCCATCCAAACAACCACGGTCTTGTCTTGTGGTCTCATTTCTCCTTTTCACATCATGTGATCACTTCCTTTCCCTGTCCACCATTCCAGCTAAACTGAGTGTAAAAATAATAATAATAAGATCATTACACTCTTTTGAAGTCCCATCTAGAATAGCAGGAGTAACTTTTTCAATAAAAGTTTCTCATTGCAATATAAATTTAAGTTTAATTCAATTCTTTTTTTGAGAAGTATTTGGTAAGTATTTTTAATGCTTATAGAACTTGTTAGTCTTTGTTGGAGAATGAGATATGAGAAAGGTGAAAGATATTTTTTGCTAATGAAAAATTTAAGTTGAACCCCTCTTGTCACAAAACAAGAAAACGATGTCAGCTAGATTGTCTTCACCTTCTGCTCCCAAAAAATGGATATAAGTTAGTCGGTATTTTCAAGTATGCCTGACAGTTTTGATTGTGTCATTTCACTTAGTGGTAAACAGGCACAAACAAGAGGCTTCATTCCCATGAATCTAAAATCCTAGTTGTACCTCCATTGTGGCATTACAGTAATATAGGGTACTCTCAGTGCTGGGCTGTGAGACTAGTACATCCAGTGGTCACCTCTACTAACTCTAAACATGATGCCCTGCCTGCTCTGGAGAAGAAGACTATTACCTGCACACTTACTAAGTGAAAAGATAAGTAAATAAGTCAGCATCAAAAGTAGAGAACCAAGAAAATTCCTTGAGTGATTTGACTGCTCAGCCAAAGATACCTTACAAAGAAATCTACATGGTAGTCTGAAGTCTTGTGAATTTGTTAGCTTACATGGCAACACATACTTTAAAGAGGTGATGCATTAAAAATGTTGAAATGAGATTATTTTGGTTTGTCTGATTACCAGTGTAATCACAGGCAACTGTAACAGAGAGAAAGGTATCAGAGTGAAATGAGAGATTGCAGTGATATAGAAAGGACCAAAGACAAAGGAATGCATGTAATGTAACAAAGCCAAAAAGAGTAAGGAAACAGATGCTCCCCCCAGAGCTCCAGAAGTAACCAAACAAGCCAACGCTTGATTTTAGCCTTATGAACTGAATATTGAATTTTTGGCTTACAGAACTACAAGACAATACATTTGTATGGTCCTAAGGCACTAACTTTGTGGTAGTTTGTTGCAAAAGGAATAAAAACTAAAATACAGATTTTGATTACCAGAAATGGGTTGCTTCTGTAACAAATACTGAAAAATATGGATGTGGCTTTGGACTGAGCAATGATTGGGAGGTTAAAGAATTTTGAGATCAATACCAAAGAGTAGTGGCTTAAAAGTGTAAACTTATTTTGTCAGTTTTGGATACTGGAGGTCCAGCCTTAAGTTCCACCAGAGCTACAGTCTGCGTTCTCTGTGCGTGTGCTTAGCTTCTTGCTGTGCATGTGGCAAGAGCTCTCACATGTCCTTAATGCCATTGGATCAGAGCCCCACACTTATTACCTCATTTAACTTTGCTTTCACAAATGCAGCATTTCTAAAGAATTTACATAGGAAGTGAGGATTTCAAATATGAACTGAGGGGGTGTCACTGAATGAACTAATCATTTACTCCATATTAGGTACTAAGGAATAGTCTCTATAAGAGAGAGACAGAGAGAGAGAGAGAGAGACAGAGAGAGAGACAGAGAGAGAGAGAGAGAGAGAGAGAGAGAGAGAGAGAGAGACTTGTTTATTAGAATGAAATTGCATTTGTTAATTTTGTAGTTTTTTCCCCTGAAGACTCTTTTCCATAGAACATGAAATCAGAGGATAGAAATGAGTAAAGAATACTTCAAATGTGGAGATATATCTGGAATGTACCAAGAGAAGTTATCTGTGTTTCAAAGTAATTCTTGCAAAGCAAAATAGAAAACAGCATCACAAGTGTGAAAGGTTGAGAAACTGCAATTCAATTATGAAGGTGTGGATAGCTCCAAGTATTTATTACACTTTGAAATATTTCATGAGTTAATGTTTTAAAATCCTGTCTCAAAGCACACAAGCAAAACCAGGCTTTGGTGGTTACCAATTACACTAAATGAAAAATTTCATTTGAGAAATATGGAGAAACTGCATGGCTATAATGAAAAATAATGATTTAATCAGACATTGTATTGAAAAGGTTCAGAGAAATAATTCTATGGGAAGAATGTTTTTGGAAGAAAAATTAATCCGAAGACACACATAGACTGTTCCTTACTCCTAAAATAGATCTCAATTTGAAGTGAAAAATAGCCTCCTTTTCCAGAATTCTATCTAAGATATTCAGGGCACACACTCCAAGGCTAAAAATATGAAAAGGGGTCTTGGTATCTAACCTTTCTTATTTTCTCCAGGAATTTTTTTTTCTGCAGTCAGAAAATAAACATAAAGTCCACTTGTGTACCTGGGATGTAACAAATGACATAAATCAAGGCATATACTGTGAATACAGCATGGCTCTCAGCCAAAATTTTGATATGTTTTATATATGTGTACACCATAATAAATTAGTTCTTTTCCAAGAAAATCACCACACAGTCTTGAAAGCAATAGACTCTGCTATTCTATGGCACAATACTTGTGAGATTTGTTTCTTTTCTCCTTTGTTTTTATGTAATCCTTATGATCTGTCTCCACTCATAACTAGTTTCCGGAGGTTTGCATTTTATTATAAATTCAATCTGTGGAACAGCACCATCTCTGATCTTAAATATGATTTTCCTCAAAACAAAGATGGAGTATTGTTATGAAAAGAGACATTTTACTATTAGATTGTTTAAAATCCATTTTTAAATACTAAGGAACAATCTTATGAAAAATTATTTAAATAAGTTTTTTCCATGAAATTTGAATAGATTTACTAGAAGTCTTTTGCAAAGATGATCAATTTTAATAAATAACAGTGTCTATCCTGCATTGTAATGGTCTTTAGCCATCTGTAGGGCCCCAAAATATTATAATCCACACAGCAAATATGAGCAAATCAGTAATCCATCAATGACAGCAGATGCTTGTTGTAATGAACCCAAATTCCTTAGCCTGACCCACTCTGAGCTCATTTTTCAGTCTTCCGACAATATCCCTGTTTTAAGTCTTCACCCAGCTCATAGAGCTCACTTGGCTATTTACAGGCTGATTTGGAAGTGCAAGATAATTAATGATGCCCCAAGGAGCCCCCTACCAAGGAAAGCTCATACCCTATGCCCTCACACTTCATTAACACCTCAACTTCTCACAGGGATAGCCCTGAAATGTGTCCCTCACTGGCTCCTGTGATCCCCAAAGGATTAGGCTCCTGTGGTTTACAGTGGTCATTTGATGGGTATGAATGAAGTCTTTTGTTGGAAATCTTCCTCCTGCCTCACTCTCTCACTCTCCTCTTGTGTTCCCAGGATCACTTTCTAAATAGAATTTTCATTTGTTAGTACCTCCCTCTGGATTTTCTTCATGGAAGCTCAAACACATTATGAAAACACTGCTTACCCACTCTACAAGTGCTCACAAAGGTAGTTTTCATAAATTAAACAATCATCACTTCTCACTCCTAGTTATAAAATAGACATAAAGACTGAGCCAAAATCTACAAAATGTCTATAGCAGAGTAAACTTAATACAAATTTAGCTTGTAATACACAGGTAATTTTCATTATTGGGCTTCAAATGCTTTCAGCTGTAGGTCTTTATTGGGGTTCCTATTAATCTAGAGAGCAAAGCTATGACTCCCTGCCTGGGTGATTTACATGCCTTAGTACTGACACTCTAAGAGGTGGTTGCTGAGTGTCTCATGCTATAACGAAATCTTTCTGTTTTGATTTCCATTCTTCACCTTTAACCTTATTTAAAACTGGTGACTCCAGATCCTTGAGATTTTCCAGTTCTATTTTTCCTAACGATAAACACCTGCTTTAATCTAGGATTAGGAAGATACCTTAAAAAAGCTGAGGTTAATAAATACCTTATATATTTCACTAATATTCCACTTCATAGCTTCATGTGTTCATTCATATTATATTGTTTCCCAAATTTTCAGAACTTTCCAAGGAAAAGCAGGAGCATTAGTTTCCCTCTCGCATTTATCCTCTGTGCTCCCAGGTTCTACTTTTGTCTGCTGTGTTGCTTCTTACTTCCAACACAGGCCATTCTCCTGTCATTTTCCCCACCAGCTCTCTGTCCCTGTAGGCTTACTCCTTTCTTGTTTATTCTTTCTATGGTATACCAGTGAGATTTCAAGATGGAACAAAGAAAAACTTGGCTTAATGCTCATACCCTATTCCCTCACACTTCATTAACACCTCAACTCTATTACTTTTCCAAAGTAATGTTAACCAAGTTATCAAGACTGTTATGAACTCTGTTATCACCCCATTTTTCCAAGACACCTAATCTGAGAGTATATGATGAGGTCTATGTGTATTCTCTGCCTATCTGCAGAGATGTTTCACTACAAGAGAGGAAAATAAAGACCCCCAGAAAAGATGCATTTACCTTACTAAAAATCATGTGCAAGACATAAAAGTTCACATTTTTATGGAAAATGGACTTTATTTGGAGACTGTTTTGCCATGTTGTCCAAGCTGGTCTTGGACTTAAAGCAAGTGTCTTTCCTCACGTTTTGGAGTGCTGGGATTACCAGCCTGCACCAAAACACTCAGCTATGAAGCTGGGTTTTGTTGTTGTTGTTGTTAAGCAGGGTGTTCTGCAAGAGCCAGTGTTTTATAAAATCTAAACGCATCCAGCATATTTTGTACTAAAACTGCATTATTTGGGTGAATGGAAGAATAAAAATATCAAAAATCTGAGTGTCTACTCATGCAATGGGTCTGGAAAGAGTCACACACAGTAGGTTAGGTCAATTGTATCATCTTAAGAGTCAAAGATTTGAGAAACATTCAGAGCTAGAGGGAAAATTGAAATAAACTTATAAAAATGAATCTAGATTTAAAGCAATTAGGTTGTATCAAATAAAGTAGGAACCTAGGATGCAAAGGGGAAAAATATTACCTTGTATATAGTGTGACACACACACTCATTCATTTGCATATACTGTATGATGCATAATTATTGACAACTAAGACTCATGTAGCAGTACATTATATATTAACACTTACTAGTAAAAAATCAAGTCTTTATGATTTATACCAAGCATTTCAATATAAGAGTGTGACTTCGTTCCATACCAGTTATATTTGATTCCTGTGTGATATGTTAAAAGAATAATAAAATTGTTTTCCTTGAGGAAAGCGTAATAGATCTGCAAAAAATATAAATATTAAAAGATAACATATTGAAATTTTAATTGTACTTTCTAATGATAATGTTACTGAATATAGAAAGATTTAATTCTTTCATCACATGTAAGTCTAGCTGGAAATAATAACTACTCATAAACCCTTGGACTTTTACTGATGTTTAGAATTCGTGGTAGTTGTGGCACAGGCACATTACAGCTGCATTATTAGTAGCTAAGTGTTGCCACATGTCCTGTGTGCCAGGTGAAAGAGGTTTCACCTCGGCTGCCTATTTTTCTTTTGATTTCTATTTTTTAGGGTCATTAGAAGAAACCATAGAACATGATGGGGTTAATCACACAAATTAACATGTATAAAAGGGCACTAAATAGCCCATTCTTCATGTTTTCTCAGCAATACTGTTACAGTTTACAAGGAAATATTAGGACTGGAGTACTCTAGCTTCTCTCTTCAACCACCAGTGTTTGAGTTGTAATACCGCGGAAGCAAAAATGCTGCATTATACATTTTGTATTAAGGGTCTTAGAATAACAACAAAATCCAATTACTTTACTGCACTATCTAATTACAGAGTAAGGCAGCATTTAACATCAGTGAGGGGGAACAGAAAAGAAAGAGAGAAACAGAAAGAAAGGGCCTCTTACAGTATAAATGAATATTCAATCTCAGAATTTAAAGAGTTCTTGTTTAGGGAAAGTGCAAAAAAAAATAATAACAGTGATTATGGGAAAACAAACTCTAAATTCTTGTAGCTTTAAGCAATAGTTTTACTGAGTAATGTTTGATATGTGATTTGTATTCTTAAATTGTTTCACAGAGCTTTTAGAAATCATTATGCTTGCCAACTATGATAATGACCAGCTACTACTTAAACAAGCCAATGAAAAGAACATGTATCACTGTGACCTATTAGTACCTTTTAATAAATTCCATATGGCATTATCTAAATTGATTTAGCAGAAGAATGTGTATTTAGTAGAGTTTCAAAGGAAGAGTTTTTCTGTAAAAGATCTCAAAGCAGGTGTATGAAGCAAGCCCATTTTATGAATCTGTGTGCTTACTCTCAAGGAAAATCTGTTCTCTAATACTGGATAGCTAAGACATCACTGGCTTCCAGTCCTAATTATAATAAAATCTCTACTCCCTACCAAAGCTAAGAGGATCCTACATTTGCTCTTCTAGAATTCAGTAAAAAAAAAAATTTTTTTCCGCTGTAACTAGAAGGAACTGAGTTCTGCAAACCATTGAGAATGGAACAGAACCAAGGTAAGAACACTACCCATCAATAGTGACTCAGGCCTGATCCTAAACAGAGGACTCAGGTAAACTGTGATAGAATCTTAATCCTCAGAGAGAATAACAATAATTGTGTAGCTTTTTTAAGCCAAAACCTTGGTGGTAATTTGTTATGCGACAATAGAAAATTAACTAGGCTCTACTCCTTTGTTCCTCAAGCATGGTAAACTTATTTCTACTTGCATAGATGGTTTTTAAAAATATAATTCATGCGTTGGCTCAAAATCAGATCCTTTACCAAACCCAACTGACAATTACATCTAAAGTTCAAACCATACACACATTAGTTCAACTAAAGAAGATTACCTTCTTCTATCGTCAAGACAGCGCTCACCACCATTACCAAGTATCTGTTTACTTTTCAAATGCGTTTTAAAATTTTAAACAAAGTAGTTCACTCAACAGTTACCAAGGTAAATCATACTAGCAAAAGGATAGCAACAAAATGTGGATTCTCCTGCTGGTGGTAAGTACATGGGGGTTTCTGATACCATTTTCTCTAGTATTATAAATGTTTGGAAATGAACATAGTAATTGTTTATAATTTAAAAGAAAAAATGATGGCAGACATTTTCAGACAAACAAACATGAAAGAATAACTGGCAAATATCTAGCTACAGGCAATAATAACCAATGTGTATCACGCAGGATGAAATGATCCCAGAATCAAAATAATGTAACTGCTCTGTTGGATATTTTCTATTAACTTCCTCACATCCTCTAATTCAGGTTTGGTCTTTCAAGTGGTCATAAGTCTTATTTTCATTCAGTGCCAAAATTTTTATTTTCAAAGTTTATTTCTTCATTAATGTAAGGATTACTTTTAAAAGTGTCTAAATTGTATGTGGATTTTCAATACATTTTGTGATTTATTTCTAATTTAATTACATTGTTACTGAAGAACTCTGTATTCAAGATAATTTAAGACATAGTGTAGTCAATTTTCATGCATTTTAGAAGAATGCTTAAATAGAATATGTGTCCCACCAAAGTTAAGTGCTGGCTTTTATATCACTGTGTCTATCAGATAAATTTTGTTGTGTATGTCAGTATGCTAAATAATCACTAACATATCTATTTGTTTAATTCATTTTAGGCCTGTATTAAAATATCTCAGTTATGAACTTGCTTATCTTTTTAGTTCTGTATTTCTGTTTTGTACATTTAAATTTATATTAGTAGATACTAAATATTTGTTGTGTTAAATTGCAACTTTTATTTTTAGAAGTTATTTTTATATTTAGCAATTTGATTTGTCTTAAGCATATTCCTGAACAGTAGAAATCAATCATAAATGACACTAGAAAATTCATAGATATCTATAGTACTTTTAAAAATAATCCATATTTTAAGGATCTGTTGCTTCTTTTATTTGGTGACTGCTTTTGTGCTATAACATTCTCAATTATTTTGCATTATGCGTTTATTACATTTATGCTTTCTTAGTATATATTGTAATGATAACATAACTCAAGGGATTTTGTTTTTTCATTTTTATCCAATTGATTGACCTTTAATTTATTAATTTTTATAATTACTAACATAGAAATTATACATTTTTGTAGTATAATACATATTTTCCATTATCTTTCTCCTAGATAATGCAGTAATTCAAAGTTTTTAAAACAATTTAGTTATATTTATCCTTTTTTGTCTTATATGCCATTGAAATTATTTTTGTATTGCTAAGTGTTTATTGATACTATTTTAAAATTAATTATTTGTATGTGCATACATGTTCATAATTATGTATATACAACATATACATGATATAAACGTGCATTTTAAGCATCATAGACATTGTTTTAGGTAATTCAAATATATAAACATATATATATATACCTCAGAAATTCATTTTATGAACTTAATTTGTTTTATGATTTTGGGAGAAGATGGCTGTGTTTATATTTCTGTGTTTTCTTTGATGTTCCATCTGAAATTATCTTTCTTTTAATTAAAGAACATTCTTAAAACTGTGTAAGTACACAAGTAATTAATTCTTTGTTTCATAAGATCTTCATTTTTCCTTTACTCTTAAAAAATATCTTTCTGAATGAACAATTTTAATTGTGTATATTGATGTGTAGTTTAGATGATGCCTTTCTGTTTTTTCACCATCATCTGACTTCTAGCCTTTCTGAAATCTCACTGGACTCCTATACCATGTGCTGAAATGAAAATGATTTTACCTCTTAGCTTCTCTTACAAGGTCAGTAAGGAGCCCAGGATGAAGCATCTATGACCTGAGCACTATTTATATTCCTATTCTACCCTAGTAATTTTTTATAATCTTATTGAGTCTTAATACTTTGTGAAATGTTTCTTCCTTTACTCCAAGAGAATATTTGCCTTGAGCCAAGAATTGAACTAAACCACTAAATTCACTGTTACAATAAACTTCAAATTTAATATATATTTCACACTGTGTACCTCTGTGCATATTTGGGACTTTCAATGACAAATATACTGCTATTTAAGACAATTCACATGCAAATTTTAAAAAATCAAAATATAGAGGTATAATTCTGCATAACAACAAGACAAATAAGGGAATATGTTCAGATGAGGCTAAAACAAGCATTGATTTTCTTTTTTGGTGACTGAGGAAAAAGTATAAATTTTACTAGAAAGTATAATAATTAAGTACTTGTGTTAAAAATTTAAAGATAACTAATAGAAGATTAAAATTACAGAACAATTTTCCAAATAAACAATGGAATAAAGAAAGAAGAAGTTGAAAAATAGAGAAGTCATTGTAACTAGAAGATGGGAAAGAAGAAAAACAGAAGAAGACAGAATAAGTGGTAACAAAAATTACGTGGCTGGAAATAGTTCATTTCATTAAAAATAAAGAATTATGGGGAAAGTATCAACTTTTTTCAGGAAAGAGTTAAAATTCTTATCTAATTACTGCTTCTCTTGTAAGGTTGTATCGGTCAGTGGATCACTCCTGTTTCTTCTGCTAAGTTATTTTTGAATCAAGTCTTTATTAACCAATTTTTCTGAAGACAAAACACCATGCAAGAATTTTCACAGCAAACAGAAAAAAAAAATTATCTTATGCATCCACTGAATAGGTGTCACGTGCTAGTCCAGGTAGCAGGATATAAATTTTCTGTCTTTATGATACTTACATTTTAGTGGGATAGGGATAATAGAATAAGCAGACATAGATAATCTAACAAAAATAAGGAAATGAGCCAAGTAAGTTCAAATAATGATATGTGGTCGAGAGGGAAATAAGAGAATTAAGGTATATAGTAGCACTATCATATACATGGTATGACAGATTTCATTCTAACGGAGAAGAAATCTGTCTGAAGTTTTTGTGAAGTTTCGTTGTTCTTCAGCTATTTTTTTTTAAAGATCATCATGACTGCATATGTAAAGAATGGATTACAGGGCTGGGGATTCAGCTCAGCAGTGTAAGCACCTGCCTGGCAAACACAAGGTTGTGAGTTTGATCCTCAGTACTAAAAAAGAAAAGAGAAAAGAACAGGCTACAGTGATGTCTTTTTAATTTGGCCCATATTTTGTGATATGCAGCAGAATAAAAATAACCTAAGTAGGTAAAACCAGGCTAAAATAACTGGAATTAATTCAATCATTACACTGTCAAATTAATTAGGAAGAGAAGACCATGGACCCTCAAAAACAGCTGAAATCTGGGACCCCTTGTATCTGGCTGTAGACAAAGGGAAGATTTTGCAATCTTGTGACACTCAATAGAATTAAAAATCCAGGAACTTTGAAGAAAGTCATTAAAACTCATGGCACAAACTACATGGTCAAGATCAGTGCGTTTGACAAAAGTCACAGTAATGAATCTTAATGAGGACATTAATGCATTCCATTCTCCATCCAATTTTCACATTCTTATCACTCAACTTTAATTATTTATTCTACTACTTCCTGAACTGTCCTTGAGGAATGGAGAATTCTCAAAAACCCAGTTGTCCTATTCCAGCAGTTACCTGTCAAAATGCCTTCATAAAGAGTAACCTGACTCTCATAAGTAAAAAGACACAGGAGATGAAAGCATTATTTGCAATTAGTGCATTGTGTTAGTGTTATAAGAGAAATCAAACTCCCAACCTGCTTGATGTCAGAAGTGCCAAAGTTGTGTTCCCTGAAACTGGAGAATGAATTCTGAAGATGAAGGAGGTTTAAAGTAGGAAAGGTTTACTGACAGACAGTTCTTAAGAGACAGCAGGGGGTGCCATAAGTGGGTTGCCACTGATGTTATTTCACTAAAAATATTTTATAGGGCAAAGTCATGATGCAAGCACAAAATCACAAGATGGGTAAAACACGAGTCAAAGTACAATCAATCAATAAGATTGCAAGTAGAGTCACTTAGCTAAGCTAACACTGATCCAGTAGGGAAACAGTGCATGTAGCAAGGTTATTTGGGTAGTATCATCGAAGTTGATTTAACTATGACTTCTAAAACAGGGACATTTGGGGGAAGGGATGAATCCAGGCATGCTGGTCACTCACCCGGATGTTGAGTGTGTATCTGGACTTCAAGGATTGGATGATACTAATTGCAGTTCTGCTTATTCCTCAGGGAGGTATGTAAGGCAGGCCACTGTGACTTTATCATGAGGTCTTGTGTCCTCAGATGTCCATCCAGTCACAATTCTGATATTTGAATTTTTCATTGACCTCCTTGAGACTCCAGTCACTCTCTGACTGTGCATTAATTTCTAACTTAGCTGCCTAGAATATTATTTTCCATATGCTATATAACTTATATGAACACAATTGCATGATAATAATTACTACTTTGGCCATTTCTAGGTAAGAAATTCGAGACTTAAAATATTTGATAACTGTTGGAGCTAACAGACTCCATGAATGGCAGCATAAAGACCTTTTAATGGAAGAATATAGTTCCAAATACTCAGGAACTTCAATATAAAGTAGTTGAGAAAGAGTTCATCACAGTAAAAGAGAACTTCAGGTAGCTCGGAAGGCATTAGCATTCTGCCTGACCTTCCACTAGACCTGTGAAATCTACAGTATGTATTAGTCTCCGGTCATTAATCACTCTCATCACTGGCAGTGTTATTAGGTGGCTCCTTCCAGAAGCAGCTCACCAAATAAACGTTACAGGGTTTTGAGTTGCTTACCTCTCCTGTTGGAGGTGGATCTAAAGTTCTTCTTGTCTCAAACAAAGATTTGAACAAAATGAGCAAAATGCAGTGGCAGAATTTATTCAAAAAAGGAAAAGTAAAGAGTAAAAGATAGAATGGTTCTGCAGAGATATTTTGGGCAAAGTAAAAGAGAAAAAAGCAAGATAGGAGCATACTTTGGAGGAATCAAGGTGGGATATTGATATAGGGGAATGAAATTCCCAACCTACTATGTCCTCAATTTCATGTTCTCTAAAATCGAAGAATGAATTTTAGGAATAACAGAGGCAAGAGTACACTGTATTTATTGAGAGAAAGAAAGCTTCTGTCTGAAGAGAGACAGAAGGGGTCCCCAGTGATTGCCAAGGACTCTATCTTTTCCAGGGACTTTTACAGACTAAAACCATGGGTTTAAGGTGGGGGAAGACTAGGAGCTCACAAGGCAGATGGACATAAGGTGGGACATAACTATAGTCAGCCAATAAGATCAATAGTTCAGGTAAAATTGATTACATTAGGGACAAATGGGGAAGTGAGTCAGGTAGAAAGCGGACATTTTTACAGAGCAGTGACTCTTTCCTAGGGGGATGGGAGCTATTTAGGTTACAGATCCTCAGGATATGGGTGCATTTGTTTGGTCTTTAGTCTTGAGGCAGGAGGTGTCAATCCCCACCCCCCCCGCAGCTGCCAGGTGTCTGCACTGCCTCCACCGAGGACCCAGCCCTGTCTCATTGCCTAAAATATTTCTAACTCAGCTGCCTGCAACAATATCAGGAAGGAACCCAGGATAACAAACTCTTCCTAGTGTGTGTTCTTTTATTCCATCCAAATCTTGAGGAAACTCATGAGAACTTCTATATTCAGGTTCTGAGAGGAAGGCTGGGAGCCCACGACTGGGGCAGATGTCCGGCTTTGGTTATCCTATTGCAAGCCTGCTCTAGTTCTCATGAGACGTACATGTGCAGGAATTCGGGGACTGTTCTGCCCAGGTGTCCAGGACCTTGTAATTAACAGATCATGCCTACTTCCCCAGGCATCTGTGCCACACCCTCATGTCCTATGTCAGCAGGAGTATTGTCACATATTTTTTCTTGGGCATGGTCTTTTTACTTTTTTTAATTACTTCAATTAGGCTAAATTCTAGAAGCAGAATGATTCAGCTGAGGCTTTAAAAATATTCTTATTATTTCATACATTTTCAAAGAAATCCCATGATTTTACCATCATTGGCATTATCTTATTCTTATGTTTTTTTTCCAGTTTTAATTTCTTATTAGTACAAGTTTGCACTACTCAATAATTACAATTTTTATGGGAAGTCAGTACCTGTACACAACACAACTTGATTCTTTTCTCATCCCCTATACCATTCTCTTATTTCATTTCTTGATTTCATTTCCCATTTGAAAAAAAAAATCTGTTTTACTTCCTATTATCTATCTTTCATTTGATTTAATTTATATTTTGGGTTTCTCATATAAGAGACACCCTAAAATATTTAAGCTTGTGTGTCTGATTTATTTCACTTAAGAGTATGGTCTCAGTGTACATCTATTTTCCTATGAATGACTCGTTTATCCTTTTTGGCAGATTTTTAACAGCCTGAGTTATAATTAACTGATGATTCAGGAAATTAAGACAAGTGTAACACTATAATAGATTTAGGAAATTAGAATTAGTATAGCATTTCAATAGCTTTAAAATTTGTCTTTTATAAAGCAACTTTTAGAAAGGGCATTTCCTGTAAAAATCCTCCCCAACTCCTATTACAAGTCAATGATGCAAATTGTTTTCCTTTGTGTGGCAATTTAATGCTCCTCTGAACTAGCTTCCCTGACTTCAGAAGCTGGCCTTGAACAGTCCTGCTCACTGGTACGGACATCGCACAATTCATTTTCTGCTTGATTTTGTAAGTGAAATTGCACTCTGACACTACTTTTTTTTTTACTACTACTGAAAGATATTAATGAAACATAGCTCCATAAATGTATTTGCAAGCTTGTCTTCTATTAGACTCTTTGGTCTGAAAATGTTGTTTTAGATCTTTTTGACAACAGAGGGTAGAGGAGGAGAAAAATGTGAGGCCATGAAATCACGCAAATTACAGAATCCAATATTTTTATGGAGTTATAAAAGAAAACTGTTACTATTCTCAAACGAGAACTATATGTTTGTATTTCACAACTGAATTCCAAACCTCAGTTGCCTTTAAATAGGACTTTGTAATTTATCAAGTCAAAAGTTACGAGAGTCACTGATGCCTTAGGATGGAAGATTCTCTAAATAACAAAATTAATTTTTCAAGGTGTAGTTCCAGAAGCAAAATGTTTAATATTGAGGTGAAATTCCTTGGAGGATTTCCCCGTGGACCAACTTCTCCCCACTCAGAGGAAATCAAACCATCCCAAGAGACAGCAAGGATGGAGATTTACACACCAGCCCCTTCCGAGGTCTCTAACCTGATGACAACTCACTGAAGATCTCACTGGCATCTTCTTCGCATCCTTGTCAATGGATCTTGACTTATGGATTATATTGACTTGACCAGGGTCGGCCTGCTTTCTGTTCACTCTGCACTCAAAGTTACACCCTTCCGTCTTATGTCTGCAAACAAGCTAAGCAACCTACCTACCCCCCTGTGTCACTAAGTAAGCACAATATAGTAAACAGTTTGGTATCCTGCCTAACCTTAAATAGCTCTTATCTGGCTTTCAGGGCATCCCTTATCACCGCAGTTACTATTTTCTTTAACAATTGATCATCAGACCATTCTATTCAGTGTGTGTGCTAAGAGTTTGAGGTCCATTTATTTGGATTTTTCTCCAAAATTTAGCCCAGTGACTAACACATAATAGAAACAATATGTTTGATGACTATATTTCTTAAGAAAGAATAAATAGGTAGATGATAAAAGAGAGATAGATGATAGATAGATAGATAGATAGATAGATAGATAGATAGATAGATTTACAAATAGAATTTGACACTTCAAAGAGAAGAAAGGCTTCCTTTCAGCTCTGGCATAAATGCTCACCACACTTGTGTCCCTAGTAAATAAATTGATGTTGGAATCTGCATTGTTAGGTGCTCAGGAACAATGTAACAGAGAAAGCAGAAACCCTAAAGATTTTACCAACTTCTCAACTCCTGTTATTTTTCTCCACGTTAAAAATCCCACATGCTTTTTGCCCAAACTGTAAAGGCAAGAACAGTCTATATAATTAGCATACTTCAGCACAAAATTGGAAGGAGAGTTTGATGAAGTTCTTAACTTTGCCCTACTTTTCTGAAACACCTCCTGACATAGGGCTTATATAGGCAACAATTACCAAAATTTTCACTCATCCTCCTATGTACTCTAGAGTGAAAAAGATAGAAGAGTTCTGAAGAATTATTGCAAGATATCATGGGATATCCCACATGCTCCATCTCAGTGCTCACTGCCTAGAGATCATTACTATTAATAATGTCAGGCCCCAGGCTAAATGATAATGGCATACGTTAGTACTCTTAATGATCATGACAGCCTAGTGACACACAGAGCTAGTCACATGTTCTGCAAATAGAATCATGCAAATTTTAATTATGCAAATGTGAAGCTGTTTTATATAAAATATTATTTTTTAGCCTATATACAAAATTTTAAATATAGTAAATGTCTCCCAGTTTAAAATATTGTGAAGAATGTCCTAATTTAAAAGATAAGCCTGAGCCGAGCATAAAGGCTCATGCCTGTAATCCCAGCACATGGAAAACTGAAGCAGGAGGATTGTTGAGAGTTCAAGACAAGCCTGGGCTATTTATGAGCTCAAAGACAGCCTGAACTACATAGTGAGACCCTGTCTCAAAAAGACAAAAAATAAACAAATAAATATAAATAAAAGAAATAAAAGATAAGAGTGAAAATTTTCAGTGGTATCTCTTTTTCTCACTTGTGGATCACTGCTTTTGGTGGAAAAATAATTGGTATAATAAAAATTGTTACTTATTAAACACTAATTAAGTACAGTAGCTCATAGTATGAAGCCATTTATTTTTCACAAAAAAAAGATGATCCCATGAAATAAGAGTAGTAATGTCACCAATAACCAAGAAATATTCTACTCAGGCAGCCTGGCTGCAGGGTTAATCAAAGGACAGCTTCACTATGAAGGACTAATTTTGAGTTATATATATTTAATTAAACAGAGTTTTTAGTAACTTTCCCCTCAAGTAAGATGTGCTTGCCTTGGTACTATATTCTTTCCAAATCCAATCTAAAGTGGCAAATAACTTGTTCAAGGCTGAACTTATCTGACAGAGAAACTATCCACTGTTAACAAATGGACCTTGAGTCCCATTGCTCTTATATTATTTGTCAGATATTTGCATAATTTGGGTAAGCTTTGTCTTCAGAATTCCTTATCTTTAATCTTTACATGTTTTTTCCTGCCATAACCGTTCAGATATGAATCTTCCATGAGCAAAACATACTTGACCTGAATAAATGCCTGCCTACCCTGTCTTATTCTTTCAATTAAGGTCTACAAAAGAACACTCTGGGCAGTTTCTTTAAATAGCCACACTCCCACCAATGTCTCTTATCTACTTGTAACATCATCAAGCAAGACATCAACCACAATCCGTAAATGCTTGCCCCAGGCCAAATATCAGGAGAGGTGGAGTGAGGGAATCACTAATATTCCCACTACACATTCTTATTATCGAATTCAGATAGATTTATCCTATGTATGTCTGATCCATGAGGAGTACAAGACATTTTCTTTCCAAATTGGTACTAGAATCAACACAAGCTGTATTGTAACTTTTGGAAGCTAAGGATAGAAGACATGTCCTTGGGGATGGGGATTTAGTTCAGTGGCATAAGCGCCTAACTTGCAAGCATTAGGTCATGAGTTTGAGCCCTGCAGGCACACACACACAAAAGAAGACATGTCCTTTTATAGAATTCCACCACAGATAAAATGAAACCTTTTTTTGTTGGAACATAGTACACTGGGCTGTGTTATTGTGTTGCATTATGTTGTAAAAAATAACAATGGGGTTATTTTGTGCAGAAGATGCCTGAGTTTTATGCTTTTTGTGCTGCAATAGACTGAACATTAATTAGCCCAGATTTGTGAATGTGTGTGTGAGTGTGGGTGTGTACACTTGCCTGTGTGCATGTGCATAGTACATCAGCAACACAGCCTGGTAGGAAAGGAAAGCAGTGTTTCCAGGTAAGATGATCAGAGCCCATTAACAGTAAATCTTTTTTGCAACAAAATAAATTTCTTTTATAGAAGAACTAAAGAAAACAAAAAGAGATTATAGAGTCTGTAAGTGTGTGTGTCTACATTATTACCAGGGCAATGAGTATGGGGATGTCTACTGGTTCCTAGGATGCTTGAAATGTTGATTCTTTACCACATTAATTACCTCTTTTTTGACAGAGAACACCATGTACCAAAAAGTTCCCTCTTCCTCCTGATTTCTGCTTCCAAGAAACTGTTTTTTCTCCTTCCTAGGCATTTTAATGAAGAGAATATACAGTAGGACTTAGGACTCCCTGTTCAGAGGGGTCCATGAAACAGAGAACATAAGGACAGGTCAATTCAGACAACAGTTGTGGTGTTCATGGGAAGAAGTGACCCTCTCCCCACCCCCATCCTTCTCTAGCAACCTGAGTCTGCAGGGAACCCAGGTCTCTATGGAAATGTCAAGGAAATTATGTATTTGTTAAAGGTCATGGCTGTATCATTTTAGTTTAGTGTAAAGGAGAGTAGTTGAAATTCTGCAGTGTCAGAAAGAGGATGAAGTTAGGTAACTCAGAGGCACTGAGGCATCTTCTAGGGCTGAGTAACAAGGCCATGAGGAGGATCTTACAACCAACAGCCCATACTGGGTGAAAACCCAACCTCTGAAACTCTCTGGTCCTATAGGAAGGGATTCCGATTGGCTTGCTGAGGGTCACGTGAGGAAGGTGGGGTCAGATAGGTATAGTACCAAAATAAAATAGATGGCCAGTAGGCAACAACTAACAAATAAATGACTTGGCATATTTTTTTAAATGTTCTTTCAAAGTATTTTAAAAGTTATTATAATGATTCTAACAAAGAAACTCAAACTTAAAATAAGGTAGATAATAGTAGTTCTACTTTTAACATAAAAAAACTAAGGACCAAGGAGATACATGATATCCCTAAAGCCTTGTGAGTTGGGGTTTAGATGGTGGTGCCTGCATCTTATGGAGGAATTACATCTTCACAACTCTCCTCCCACTTCACTGTATTATACTGGTGCTGCTTAGTCAGGTCTTAGAAATAAAAATGGGTCACTAGTTTTAAGAGTTTTGCAGGAAAGAACCATACATTGGCTTTTTTGATATTTATTTGGGTTTTTTGTTGTTGTTGTTGTTGTTTAAGTACCCTAGATAACTCTAATGTGCTGACAGAGTTGAGAATCAGAGCTTAAAAATGTATCATCTGAATGTTAGAGGCAAAAAAAGTAGTTATTGAAATTTGCATTGAAAAGTTAAAGATATGGTCATTGTATTTTCTGTTTATATGTCCTCTTGTTTCAATATGAACTTGGATTTATAAACTGCCAATTCTGCAAATGACAACAGTTTGAGAAGAAGGTGAGGTTGCTAGGGGCAATCCAATTTGCCAAGGAAACCAGCTAATCCGTGGAGCATTGTAGAGTAACCTACCCATGGGCAGGACACTCTCTGCAGAAGGGCATTCTCACTTTGTTTCTTTAGTGGAAATTGGAACATTATTCCCTTACCCCTGGGAAAAGAGCATTTCATTCTTTGATGAAGTATGCTCTTATGTAACTAAGACTTTTCTCTTGGCTTCTTCTACCACAAAGAATAGTACAGTCCCTACATAGAGATAGGAGCTAGAAACCAGAGGTCATCTCTTTACTTTTCTCTTGTGTCCTTTAGTGCATGGAGCATTCCAATTCTTCTTTGCTTAAAAAAAGGAATTTGTGTTATAGGAAATTTTCTTGGGGAATTGAGCTAGTCTAAAATTGAGATAACAGGTCTATCCTCAGATGTAATGGGCCGTGCCATTATCATTTAGTGATAACGAGTGAGTGATGGTGCATTGATTTCTCTCTTACATGCAAAGAGGTAAGGTGAAGAATAAGAGTAAATGATTCATCTTTTGCTGCCTAGTTTTTTTATTTCTTTACACTCTTAATTTTAATGTATATTACATATTATACTGTCCCCCAGTGTTATTATTTGTTCTTTAATAATGAATAATTAGTAACAAATGATTTAAAGAGAAAGATTTTAAAAATCTACACTTTTGATCTGAATGTTATCTGACACATTTTCAGCTCACACACCGAATGTTTCAGAAAACACAAGTTATGATATGTAAGACAAACTCACAACCTTCTCATGTGATGATCTTGGGAATCTAAAGCAAGCAAAGGCAAATGACAACTTGATAAACTACTATACCAGGATTAAGTCTGCATAGAGTTTCATATGAATAAACTTAAATACAATGGTCTCATAACTCAAGAGGTAAGTTTTAGTTACTTATTTTTAATTTTGGACATGTATTTGTCAAGGATGCTTCTCTAGCTCTATGCACAGATGAACAGTAGTGGAATGCTTTACAGTCATGACCAAGTCTAAATAATTTTTCAGTTAAGCAGTATTTCTTTTGCTTGACTAGCTACAAGTCATTATTACCATTGTCAGTTTAGTAGCATCTCCTCCCAGTATCTACCCTAACAGCTCACTCGCTGTGTGAGTTCCAGATCTGCCTCTGCCCTCCATCGTGCTTGATATTCACCTTTCCACAGAAAGGATCACATTGCACAAAAATCCCCAGTGTGAACTGCCAAGTTCTTTGTTGCAGGAATCAATTTTTTTATTTTAAAAAGAAAAACAGAAAAAAAGATAGAAATGATACAGAATTTTTAAAAAAATAGCAGGAAATTAACATATATATATATTGTTGTCTTATAAGTAGTTGCTCATGTTACAAGATCCAGGCATGATATATGTAATCTTGGAAACAACTCTAATGCCCATTAACTGCAGAATGTATAAAAAGATGTGATATTTTATACAATGGGATAGTTCTTAGCTATAATGAAAAAGGAATCAATTTTATTCAAGCATTTGCTCATGATCTATGATTACGTTGTGTCAAGCACCATCCTTGGTCCTGAAAACAGAATGAAGAAAGAACAAAGACCTGTCCCCATGAAATTTAAATTGCTGGTAAGACAGTGGAGAATATGAAATGTTTTTGCATTGTGACCGTGGTGGGAGAGATGGGGATGCAATTTGAGATGGGATAACTAAAGAAGACCTTACTGGAAAGGTGACATCTGAGGGACACCTGGAGAAGGTAAAGCAGTGAGTGAAAGAGACAAAAGCTCCAAGGAGGAGCAATGCTGGTATACTCAAGATGGCCAGGAGCTTCAGAGAGACCAAAAATACATCCACTGTGGGGCTATGCCTAGCACATATAAGATGTTAGGTAACTGCTTATTAAATGACTGAATACAGGAAACATGTACAAATAAACATTTAAAAGAACAATAAAATTAATGATAGGTTTGGAAGGACACTGTGACCTACAAATTATCATTGTCACTTAATCAGTTTAACATGCTTTCCAGTTTAAAAAAAGTGCTCAGTTACTCCTTCTACAAAATGAAGATTGAATCATAAGCTTATTAACATTTCTGGGAAACTTGGGGGGTTTGAGGCACCAAATTATCAGAGAGTGATGGGCTGTACTCAATTATAATTAAGTTAAAGTCATCAAATTTAACTACATTCAAGATAACTTTATGTCATCTTTACTATTTTAATATTCTCCAAATCTCGTCTCCTTTGTCCATGGCTTCTGGGTTAGCACTGATTACTCTGGGTCCTGAGCCTTCTGAAAACGCCAAAGGTTCTTTGTGATGTTTTATTCTTCTTGTTTCTGTAACCTCTTGGGAAAGCAGTAATTTAGAGAATAAGTTGCTTTCCACATCATGATGGAATCAAGAAATGAAGAAAATGTTCTGTTTCGGTGTGTTGGCAGCTCTGATGATTGCAACTATCAGACAAAATTATATTTCTTCATTTTCCCTAAAAGAACAATTCCAATGCACATGAAGATACAAAGCATTGATTTCAGAAATACTGACCTTGAGTAGAATTAAGGTAGTTTTCAGGAGTCTCCTGGTCAGCCCTTTTGAATGATTATTATTTAAAAAAAAATGAAGTTAACCTGATCCCTGAGTCACTCTCCATCTCACCAGATAATTCTGTCTCTCCTCTCCTCTCTCTCTCTCTCTCTCTCTCTCTCTCTCTCTCTCTCTCTCTCTCTCTGATGCTGGCACTAGACTTTCAAACCTACAGAACTATAGCTACAAATAACTTATTTTTATATAAAGTCCTCATTATTTCCTAATAATAAGAAAAAGGATAACACAACAAGATACTTCTAAACAACTGAAAACAAAAAGATCACAATGTAGGTCCTTTCTCTGCTTATTACTGTTATGCTCAACTGAATTATAGTATGGAAAAAACAGTCCGATAACTTGGAACCTTTCCATCCTTGTTTACAGCTGTATATGATAGGCAGTCTAGAATAAGGCTCTTTATTCTCTCTGAAGCTCAGTTTCTTCATACGAAGCTGTAAAACAGTTTGCATTGTTGGCATCAGAATTAAATAAAAGTAACACATACAAAGGTATTAAGAAAATAATGAAGGGTTACACAAAACAAATATAAAAATGACAATTTTTATAACACTGCGTGGATTTAA
The DNA here is from genome assembly GCA_004027455.1 of Hydrochoerus hydrochaeris. NCBI lineage: Eukaryota > Metazoa > Chordata > Mammalia > Rodentia > Hydrochaeridae > Hydrochoerus > Hydrochoerus hydrochaeris. The sequence goes on from PVLA01005587.1 coordinate 32,758, forward strand.
AGGGAACAAAAAATAAATGGTTGGTAAAATGCAGGCAAATATTTTCCTTAAAATTGCTTTTAGTATTGTTTGAAAAAGAAGAGGTGATCATTATTCCTAACTAGTAGCAGCTCTGGGTAACAGATGCTATCAGATGTGCCTTCAAAATATATTTTCCATCTGTCCACTGTTCTCTTTTTCCAGCACAGCTCAAGCCAGACCCAAAGAGCTCAGCAGCAGCCTCAGCACCGCTGCTTCTGACTTTCACTCCCTCCTTTAATCCTTTTCCCACAGAGCAGCTAGCTCAGTGTTGTTAACATAAACTAAGTCATGACAATCTTGTCCTTACAAGGCTCAAATGATGTATGATAACACTTAAAATCCCAAATTTCTGTTGCAGATTAAATTCCCTTCACTGGTCCCTGGATTTCACTTCCTAAATGGACCTTCGCTCTCCTGATGCTTCTGCACAATTCTGATTTCCTGTCCTTACATACCAAGATTGTTCTCACCTTAGGCTGGTGTATTACTCTTTCAGCTGCCTGGAAGTCCTACTTCTTAACTATACTTAAATGGTTGCTTCCTACAATTTTGGTCTCAACTCAAAATTAACCCCTTGAGGGCTTCTATCATTGTCTCATCTATGGGGTCACCCCTCCCTCCAGTTTGTCCATCACATAGTACCCCTGAAATGATATGTCCCATCACTTAGTCACTCAGTTAATCTATATTTCTTCTAAATCACTTAATAGTTTACCCCAACTGTCACTCGGGTAGTGTATTTGTTTATATACTTACTATCCAGGGCATCCTTGGAGGAGGTAGCATTTCAAGCATTCAATTCTTATAAACGTGATTAAATTGTCATTTTTATATTTCCCATTATGTTATAAAAATTAATGAAAAATATGCATTTTTTGCTCATCCTGTATTAAAATAGTCGGACTGGCAAGAGACTAACACTTGTTATAGTTTATATCTAAAGTGTCCCTTGAGCTTTATTCATTCAGAGGTGGAGTTTTTGGAAGGTAATTGGATTGGAGTCACTATACTCATCAGTGGATTAATCCATTGCTGAGTTCATGTCTGAGTGTATGTAGGGTTGGGCTTACTTAAAATTGCATCAGTGGGGATGTCATCTGGAAGGGTGAATTCTTGTCCCTGACTCAACCCTTCTCTCTCTGCTTCATGTCTGCCAAGAGTTGAGCAGATATTTCCACCATGATATTTCTGCTTTGGAGCCATGGATTGACCCTCTGAAACTGTGAGCCAAAATAACACCCTTTAAATTGCAAGTGCCAGATGTTTAGTCTCAGTGAGAGAAAAAAAGGCCAACAGGACACCTAAAATTGGTGAAATTTTTTTATTTCATGTTAATGCCTGCATCCTTCTGTTGACTGTGATTTCCATGAAAACAGTGCATATATGGCACTGTTGCCATATTTCATCTTCAAATCCTCTGCTATGAATGTTTTACTTGAAACATAGAGATTAGTTAATATTTGCTCAATGAATGTGTTAAAGAAATTGGAAATTTTAGAAATGGATATAAATGTCAATCAAAACTATGGGATTTTATATCTTTTCCATTAAATTATGATTATATTTCCTGGTCTCCTTGAAATAAGGAAACCGCTGAAGATGATGAAGCTATGGTTCACACATTTGTATGACATACCAGTTAGAAGCGAGTTAAAAATTTGTGTCCAGCTCTTTGCAAGACTTAAATGCCTACCCTTACTTGTGATCAGTAATAATAATGAAGCTTGACAAAAACATTGGAGCTTATGACTTTATTAAAACTTCAATTTCAGAGAAAATACATATCCATCTACCACCTCTGGGCTAGCACAGTGACGATTCCAACCAATTACCAGAATGCATAAAAAATACATTTTTTATTTTTTAGCGACTTCATCAGAGGACATTTACAGTAACATCTATGTGACAGAACTTGATAAAGAATTAGGAGTTTTCAATTATTTGGTGAGTCACATGTCATTTTTAAAAAAGTGAAGAAGAGAAAAATATAATACATTAAAAGTAGGTTCAGACTTTGGGAACCTGGATTTCAGAGACTGAATCATCACCTTGTACCTATTGAATTACACAAAATTGTATGAAATAGAAGGACCTGAAATAAAAACATCAGTCAGTCTATAATTGGCTAGACTCAGGATCAATGTTTACTAATCAAACATATGAAGGTTGTAGCAATTCCATAGTGCTTAGTACTATTGATAATTTCACTTATGCAGACCTTAATTCAGGATCTAAAATTTCACAGTAAACAACAATGGAATTCATTCATGCTAGTAAAGCTATCCTTGACTGTTATACTATAGAAATTCATTTGGGTGACTGACATGTAGTTTTCTAATTTAAGAACTTGAAAAAGAAATCTGAGAAAAAAATAAACTAGACAATATGGAAAACCAGAAAAGACCTATCACCTCTGTTTGGCTTTTGTTTCATTTTTGGAGTTTGTTTGGTTTTTGGAGTTTGGTTTTTGCAGATGTCAGGCCTGAAAAGATTTCAGTCTTTTAAGACTGAATTAATAAACTTTCAAAAACAATGAAAGATGAAAATTAATGCATGTTCAATGCTTAAGTATACTGCTTATTAATTTTTTAATTCCTTTAAATTTTTTTTTATTTTAAAGAGAATAAAACAAGAGGACAGATCTAAGCAGATCAGAACAGAACAATGTAAGCAATACAGAACTTCACAACAAGACAATTGGATATGAGCAGTAGCTATCATACTTTTTTTTAATTGCTAAGAATTCACAGCTATAGGGCCAGAGATTTAGCTCAGTGGCATAAACACTTGCCTGGCAAGTGAAAAGCTGTGAATTCAATTCCCCAGTACCAAAAAATAAAAGAAAAAAATCACATCTATTACCAATATTAAATTTGAAAACCATGAATAAGGTGATGGTTGGTAAGATACTCTAAAAATCATAAATGAGATACCTATACAGAAGATGAGAAAATTCACAGTCGAATGTAAGTACAATAGGAAACTAATATAAAAATGGAGGGTAGAGGTTTTGAAATACCAATAAAATTGGATGAATTGTAAACCATAAAAACAATATCAAAGAGAAGTTAATTGTAATCAAGAGTTGAAAAATGGAAACATTTCAAAAATATTTTCTACTTTTTGATACAGATTTAAAGTTTACATTTCTTCATAATGAATGGAGAGTCAGTATTTCAGGCAATCAAATAAAAATGTTGGGGACAAACGAAAAAGAGAAGAACAAAAGAAGATGTTAATTGAAAAGATGATAAAGTGAGGGCCAGAAAATAAAAATAGTCCAGATTGTTCCTGGAGAAAGACATGAACACATGGAGTAAATAAGAGGAAAATGAACAGAAGAAAAGTTACTGGAAGTGTGTTAACACTTGACATCAACACAGTCTATTCAACATCAAAATTTACGGAAAGGTAGTCCACATCCTAACACTATTTTTAGTGAAGAGAAAGAATTTTTCATGAATCTATAGAAGAAAAATAATTTCAAGAAGTCAACACATTATCAAACTTTTTCACTGATAAAAAACATTGAGGATTTTTCTTTCATTTTAAAGATTGAAAGTCAAAAGTTGTGTGTCTTTTCAGGCCTGAAATCTGTGAAAACCAACTTTTTTATTTAGGCAAAATTCATCCAACAAAGAAATACAGAAATGTCTCAGAAAATTAATTACCTGTTCATCTTCATAGTTACAGACCAGGAAAACAACTGCAAAAGATGCTGCCTAAAAATTGAAAGACCAAGTGGGGCTTGGTGGTACATTCCTGTAATCCCAGCATTTGGGAGGCTGAGGCAGGTGAATCTTTGCAAGTGTGGGACCAGCCTGGGCTACAAAGTGAGCCCAAGGCCAGCCTGAACTGCATAGTGAGACTCTGCCTCAAAAAGATAAAAAAATTTTGAAAGACTATAAAACAAAGTTCTAATGATAAGCAATTAAAATAGTAACTCTAAAAATATGTTTAAAATGGAATTTAAATTAACTTTAATGCTAATGACTGTAGATATAAAATCCTATCTCATAATAACTCAGAAAATAAGTTATTCCTACTCATTAAATTCTATATCAAAGTTAAAAACTATTTTTTGCTTGATAAGTACAGTTTTACTTGTACAAAAAGTAGCACAAAGTAAATTAGATATGTTTAAAATGTAGATACCAGTAAATTTTTATATCTGAATATACATTTAACACTATCACCACAATCAAACCAATGAACCATCACCCCAGATACTGTCCTCTGGCATTTTTGTAATTACAAGTGGTTTTGGGGTCACAGACTTTATTTGTGTATATAATTTACATGTTGATAAATGTTTGGGTTGTTTTGCAGATTTAAATTTTATAAATAAAAACTGGGGCTATACACACCATTGCACAAATCTTTATGATGATATTTTTCTTTCTTCTGAATAAACAACACATGGAGAAGCTGAGCTAGATAGTTTATTAGAAACTTCTGAACAGTTGTCTAAGTTGGTTGTATGATTTAATTTTCCCATCAGCTATGTATGAGGATTTTAGTTCCTCCACATCCTGACAACACTGGATGAAGTTTTCCACTTAAATTTTAGTCACTTGTATTAGTTGGAGAGTGAAGTATCACTGCAGTTTTCATTGTTACTTCCCTAATGACTAATGACCTTCAGCATCCTTTAAGGTGAAATTTCTTGTGACATGCAAATACCATTTTGATGAATTACATTTTACTGTAATATTTTCATCTTTTTAAAATTTTGTTGTCTTATTATTAATCCTGGGGAGTATTTTATATATTCTGAATAAAAGAATATATGCACATATAAAGGTTTTCTACTCTGTGACAGCTTTCTATTTTCTTAATATTTTTTCTCTAAGTGAGTTTGTCACTTTTGATAAAATTCAAAGCAATTTATTATGTAGCTTATACTTTTGCTGTCACTTTGTCTCTGCCAAAACAAAGAAATATTTCTTTCTTTATTTTCTTCCAATTTTCTTATAGTTTTAAGCAATATACTTAGGGTTATAATCTATTTAGATTTAACCTTTGCTTATGGTACAAAGTATCAAGTTCCCTCCCTCCCTCCTTTCTTCCCTTCTTTTCTTTTGCATTCAGAATATAATTGTTCAGTTATAATGTTGAAAACACTATCATTTGTCTACTTACTTTTCTTTAAACATTTCATGAAAATCAATTCTCCATGTATGCATAGGTCCATTTCTGTTCTCTAAAATCTGTTCGATTTCTTTGTCTACTCTATCCCAGTTACTCTATCTCAATTACCACAGCTTTATAATAGATTTGGAAGTTTATCCCACTTTGTTTTATCTATTTTAGGACCTTTGCTTTTATGTGAATTTTGTATGAACATGAACGAGAATTTTAGATTTGGATTGTCAATTTCTATTAAAAAAAACCTGATGGGATTATGTTGAAGATTATGTTGAATCTACAGATAGGTGGAGAGAACTCACACATCAATATTACTGCTTTCTAAACTATGCACAGAATATACCTTTCCATTACCCAGTTTTTGTTCAATTACTTTCAGTTACATTTTATACTTTTTAGTATGTAGTTCTTAAATATATTTTTTTCAGATTTATCCCTGGCAATTTCATGTTTCTATTTTACTGGCATTGTTTTAAAAGCTGAATAACAGATTGTCCTTTGCCACTCCATAATTGATTTGTTACATGTTTATCTTTTTCCTGTAAAATTACTAAATCTAATTTTGAGTTTCATCTCCTTTCATATAAATTGCATCCTATTTTCTAAATAAGATGATTCTGTTGTCTACAAATAAACTTTGCTTCTTACTTCCTGATCCAAATATCTTTCACTTCATTTCCTTACACATAAGGAAATCGTACTGCCTAGAAATTTCAGCACAGTGCACCTAAGACATGGCAAAAGTGAACATTATTGACTTGCTCCTGATTTTAAGGAAAATCTTTCAGTTTTTAATTAGTTAATATAATGACAACAATAGCATTTTTGTAATTCCCCTTCTCAATTTGAGGAAGTTTCTTTGTATACCTATTTTTTGGAGAATGGGTAGACACTAGATTTTATCTAGAGCTTTTGAGATGACCTGTTGAGATGACCATATGGTCTTTCCTTTTAAATTTATTAATCTTGTGAATTACACTGATGTATTTTAATGCTAAATGGACTCAGAATTCTTTTTTATTTAAAGAGAAAAAACAGAAAGAAGGGAAACAATAATACAAAATTTTTAAAAAATTTGAAATAAAATAAACACTGAGAAATCACTAGTTGACAAATTACACAGTCATCTTAGAGACAGCTGTTCAAGTCACAGAATTAAAGCACACAAAGTGGACATTCAAACCATGAGACTGCAAAACTGTTCTGCTCAATGATCCAACAAAAACTCAGTAATATGATTATCAATCCTACACACTTAAACATACATGCAGTTATATCCTTTAGAGCCCTTTCTTTTCCTCTCTTTTTTACAACAGAAATTACACATTTTTGGTTTTATTACTCCTGCATTTCTTATTACATTTTTTAGTTGATAAATTACATATTGTCCTCTTAGAAGTAGTTGTTCAAGTTGCAAAATTAAAGCATACAAAGTGGACATTCAAACGGTGTGACTGCAAACAGTTCTGTTCAATGGTCCAACAAAAATTCAGTAATATGGTTATCAATCCTATACACTTCAACATACATGCAGTTATATCCCTTAGAGCACTTTCTTTTCCTCTCTTTTTTACAATAGAAATTACACATTTTGGTTTTATTACACTTGTAGTTTTTATTTACTTTTTACACTAGAGACACAATATGATATTTATAAATATGATTCTTATTTTTTTCACTAATGAGGATAGTCTCGAGTTGTCTCCATTTACCTATGAAGGCCTCAAGATCACCCTTTTTATAGCTGAGTAATATTACATTATATAAAAATGCCACATCTTTTTTATCCACTCTGCGGTTGATGGGCATCTTGGTTGTTTCCAGGATTTAGCTATCACAAATTGTGTGGCTATGAACATGGGTGCACATATATCACTGTGATATGAACTTTTCAGTTCTTTGGGGAAAATACCCAGGAGGGGGATAGCTGGATTGAATGAGGCTTCCAATCCTAGTATTCTGAGAATTCTCCATATGGATTTCCATAATGGTTGCACCAGTCTACATTCCCACCAACAGTGGAGCAGTGTTTCTTTTTCCCTGCAGCCTTGCCAACATTTTTTATCAGTTGATTTCTTGATGGCAGCTATTCTTTCTGGAGTAAGGTAGAATCTCAATGCTGTTTTACTTTGCATTTCTTGAATGACCAGTGATGGTGAACATTTCTTCATGTATTTATTTACCATTTGTATATCTTTCTCTGAGAACTGTGTGTTTCTCTGAGAACTGTGTGCTTGCATCTTTGAATTTGGGGGGCTTGATGTTTTTCAATTCTTTATATGTTTTGGACACAAGTACTTTGTCTGAGGGGTTGCTGGTTAAAATTCTTTCCCACTCTGTGGGTTTTCTTTTCACTCTGTTGATGATTTCTTTTGTAGTGCAGAAACTTTTCAACAATATGAGATCACAGTTGTTGATTCTTTGAAGTGTTTCATGTGCAGTCTGTGTTTTGTTCATTAATTCTCTGCCTATCCCTATGTCTCCAAGACTTCTACCTACCTTGTCTTCCAGTAGATTTAGTGTTTCTGTTTTAATATTGAGGTCTTTGATCCATTTAGATTTAAATTTTTTGAATGGTGATACACATGGATCTAGTTTCAGTCTTTGGCATGTAGAGAGCCAATTTTTCCAACACCATTTATTAAAGAGACTATCCTTCTTCCAGTGGGCATATTTGGCCCCTTTTTCAAGTATCAGGTGCCTGAGTGTCTTTGTAGTTGTGCTTGCATCTTCTAATCTGTTGCATTGATCCTCAGGTCTATTTCTTTGCAAGTACCAAGCTGATTTTTATCACTGTGGCTTTATAGTTCTGTTTCAAGTCAGGAATTGAGATGCCTCCTGCCTTGCTTTTGCTGCCTAGAATTTCCTTTGTATTCTAGGTTTCTTCTGTTTCCAAATGAATTTTAGGAGTGTTTTCTCTAGATGTGCAAGGTATGTCAATGGTATTTTGATTGGATTGCATTAAATCTGTATAACAGTTTTGGGAATATGGCCACTTTCACAATGTTGGTTCCTCCTAACCAAGAGCAAGGAATGTCCTTCCATTTTCTAATATCCTCTTCAGTCTCCTTTTTCACCATAGTATAATTTTCAGCATATAGGTCTTTTACATTTTTAGTTAGGTTGATTCCTAAGTATTTCATTTTTTTACATGTTATTGCAAAGGGCGATATTTCCATAATTTCTCTCTCAATGAGTTCTTTGTTTGTGTACAGGAATGCTATTGATTTTTGAGCATTGACTTTGCATCTAGGTACACTGCTGAACTTGTTTATTAGCTCTAGGAGTCTTTTAATGGAGTTTTTTGGGTCTTCTAGATAGAGTATCATGTCACCTGCAAATAGTGATAATTTAACTTCTTCCTTTCCTATCTTTATTCCTTCTATTTCTCTCTCTTGTCTGATTGCCCTGGCTAGTGTTTCCAGAACTATATTGAAAAGGAGTGGTGATAGTGGACATTCTTGTCTTATTCCTGATTTTAAAGTGGAAGCTTTCAGTTTTTGTCCATTTAGTATAATGTTGGCTGTTGGTTTTTCATAGATGGCCTTTATAAGGTTGAGGTAGAAACCTTGTATTCTGAGTTTCTGAAGGGCTTTTACCATGAACATGTATTGGATTTGTCAAAAACTTTTTCTGCATCTATTGAGATGACCATGTGGTTTTTGTTTTTGGCTCTGTTGATGTGGTGAATTACATTTATTGATTTGCGTATGTTAAACCATCAATGAATTCCTGGAATGAATCCCACTGGGTCATGATGTATAATATTCTTGATGACTTGCTGCATTCTATTTGCCAGTATTTCATTGAGAATCTTTGCATCAATGTTCATTGTGAGATTGGCCTATAGTTCTCTTTTTTGGTTGGATCTTTCTCTGGTTTTGGTATCAGAGTAATACTTGCCTCCAGGAATGATTTAGGGAGGATTGCTTTCTTCTCAATTTCATTGAAGAGTTTAAGGAGTACTGGCATCAAATCTTCTCTAAATTTCTTGTAGAATTCAGGTGTGAATCCATCTGGACGTGGGCTTTTCTTTGTTGGTAAGTTTTTAATTACATTTTCAATTTCAATAGCTGATATTGGGTTGTTCAAAATTGCTATATCTTCTTGGTTGAGCTTTGGTAGTTTGTATGTTTCTAGAAATCTGTCCATTTCCTCTGTGTTTTCCACTCTATGTGAGTAGAGATTTTCAAAGTAGGTATTCATGATCTTTTGAATTTCCATGGGATCTGTAGTAATTTCTCCCTTTTCAGTTCTTATTGTGTGAATTTGGGTTTTTTCTTTCTTTCTCTTGATAAGGTTAACTAGGGGTTTGTCAATTTTGTTTATTCTCTCAAAAACCAGATTTTTGATTCATTAATTCTTTGCATTGTTTTTTTAGTTTCAATTGCATTGGTTTCTGCTCTTATCTTTACAATTTCCTCTCTTCTATGAGCTTTGGGTTTAGCTTGTTCTTATTTTTCTAGAAGCTTGAGATGGAGCACTACGTTGTTTATTTGTGCTCATTCTGTTTTCTTGATATGACAGTTTGTTGCTATATATTTCCCTCTTCAGACTGCTTTCATTGCATCCCACAGATTACAGTATGTTGTTTCTGTATTTTCATTGAATTGTAGGTATTGTTTTATTTCTTCTTTAATTTCATCTGTAGCCCACTGGTTGTTCAAAAGGCTGTTATTTAATTTCCATGTAATTATGCAGGTTTTACAATTTCTTTTGCCATTAATTTCCAATTTCAGTGCACTATGGTCAGATATTATGCATGGTATGATTTCAATACCTTTGCATTTACTTAAGAATGTTTTATGGGATAATATATGGTCTATTTTGGAGAGTGTCTCATGTGCAGCTGAGAAGAATGTGTATTCTGATGTGGTTGGGTGGAACACTCTGTAAACATCTACTAAATCCAATTGCTCACAGGTATGATTCAGTTCTGTTATTTCTTTGCTGACTTTTTGTCTCTTTGATCTATCTCTTTGTGACAATGGGCTGTTAAGATCTCCTGTTATAATTGTATTCTTGTGTATTTGGTTTTTCATGTCCATTAGTATCTGTCTTATATAGTTGGGTGCTCCTGTATTTGGTGCGTATATATTTATAATTGTTAGTTCTTCCTCTTATAGTTTTCCACTAACAAGTATGTAGTGATCTTCTCTATCTCTTTTAATCATTTTAGGTTTGAAATTCACATTGTCTGCAAATAGAATAGCTACCCCTGCTTTTTTCTAGGTTCCTGTTGCATGGAATAATGTTTTCCATGATTTAACTTTTAATCTATGAGTTTCCTTTTGGGTCAGATGTGTTT